>CAVNYN010208106.1:0-17911 GCA_963692815.1 Nyctanthes arbor-tristis | reverse complement strand
AATGCGAGTTGTTGCACAATCTGGTGTCTGATAAAAGAACTCAATTAACAAATTTAGGAATATTGATCTTGCAGTTCCTCACTGTTGTCATGAATCAATCTAAACCCCTTAATGGATTCTAATTTCATTACACTAGTTTTAGTTCATAGCAAACCAAGTACCCCAACCACACAGATCCCAGATAGAAAACTAATAAACTTGAGTTTCAACAGTCTTAAAAACCAGCTTGATGCCCCCATATAAGATATGCACACAACAGTCATGAAAATGCAAATCGAGGATTAAATGGAGCCTAGGTGTTTGATAAAATGCGGTAAAGAATGTGAACGTTTCAAGGGCTGATCGGCTAAGATAAAGCAACAGGAAAAGCAAAATGCACTGATCTCCATTATAATATAACAAAAATTCTCTCTCTATAATCCCACAACATTGAGAAGTACGCAAAATTTGTAATTTATGTTCTAATGTTCTCCATATGCCTGTCTGCGTGAGTGTGTTACTGTGTTGGAACAAATTATAAATTACCTTAGCAAGAAAATCTCCAGAACAGAAACAAACCCCATTACGCAGAAAACGAGAATTACAAGTTCAAAACACTGAATTAAACAAAATACAGCCAAGAAAACGGGAGACATTTATACACAGGAAAAATTCATAAGTACAGATAACGAGTTCTGGTTGTGGAATGCTGTAAGAAATAAGGAAATGTTATCTTGCTCGAAAAATACTAAAAAGAAGCCTCTTGTTATACTTACATGGGTGGGCAGAACTTGCGGTGCGAATCCATGGAGGAGAAAGAGAGGAGAGGGGATTGGTGGTGGTGTAGGTGAAGAGGAGAGCCATTTCTCCCACTCTGGTATTGAATTGTGTTCTTGATAAGCCAACTATATGTGGTGCAATGCAATACGAGGATTTAGATAAAACGATGTGATACTGTGACGGTGCGGTTGGGAGAGTTCTGTCACAGCACAAAACGCTGGCTAGTTTTGTGGCAAGGGTGGGAGTTGGTTTGTAGCTATCTGCCTTTTCTTTTTTTTTTTTTTTTTCAATAAAAATATTTTATTCCAATTGGGGAAAGAGTACACTCAAAGACTCGGCCCACGGACAATGAGCCCAACAACAGAAGCCCGGAAAACAATTGACAAAAAGGCTCATAAGCCTTCACCAGGATGACACCCCAACTGGGCTACAGCCTCATTAAGCCCAAAAGCCAAACAGACCAACAGAAAATAAAGACTAGACAGAAATAAACAACATACTCAGAATGACCCAGAAACTTCAAAGCCATCGTCTTCTACAGCAAACACTCCAATCAAGCCTTCAAGGGATGAACACCACGTCCTCTGGCATAATGGTTTCGTAGCCATATTTCTTCACCCGTTCAATTGCAAAGGCAAGAAGGTACGCTGGATGGATTTTGTTCAGCTTTTCCATGACGAGTCTTCTCCCTAATTGTCTCTTAGGGATGTAGGGGAAGAAGTTGGAGCAGATATATAGTCTTCAAGGATGTCCAGTAGCACATAGTCTGGGATGAAGGTATGGTGCTCATCATCAAAGATTTCAGCCTAGATCAGCCATTCCTTAAGCTCCCAGAAATTGGATGGTTTGGGGAAGAGTTCCTTAGCATCTCTTCCGATCTTCTAGGATTATGTCCATTGCAGCCTTGGTATGGGCGATGAGGGGTATTGTGGCCCTGTAATATTGACCCATTAGGGATTTTTTTCCAGAAAGATTTGAAACAGTTTTTCTTCCACTTTCACAACGCAATCAGCAAAATCGACTTCTCTTTTGTCTGTAGCAAGGGTAAAGATTGAGTGATTTGTGAGGGAAATAAAAACTCTTGGAGGTTCAACAGGGTTGATTTCAGTGTCTCTGCTTAAGATGTGTACCACGATCCAGGGGAGAGAGTTTGGTTGAGAGGAAACACCGGTGTGCAGTAAGCAAAGAGTGTCATAATGTTTGGTGGAAAGAGCAGAATGAGGAGGGATGTGAGGTATGGTATTAAGGTATACCAAGGTATAAATAGAGGAGGAAATGCTTGACCATATGCCAGAAGAGGAGAATGGGAAGCTGTGCACGAGGGGGGCATGAGGGTTTCTTCTTCTGGAAGCGAAGCTCACGGGTTGGTAGCCTTCATTCTCAGCTTCTCGAGACTCACAAATATGAGGAATAGATCTGCTAGGATCTCTTTTGCTGCAGATATCAGGGTATGTTAATTTGTCTTGACTCCAAACCTCTACTGATAATCCTTTGATATACATGTCCCTTTTTCTCTCTATCTATAATCTCATCAAATTTGTTGAACTGGCTGATAGCAACGAATTGAAAGGAAACCTTCCTTTCAAATCCAACACTGGCAAAAAAAATAGCAGCGGAGTTCCCCTCCCTTGGAATGTCTTGAATTTGAAAGTTACCATGTTTAAGTTTATAGAGAATAAATCGAATAAGATGGTGAAGTTTCCAGGGGCCTTCTATTACCTTATTAAGAATGCTAACTGCCTCAAGGGAGTCCGATTCAATAATATAGTTAGGAGAACTTAACTGTGAGGCCGAATCTATGCCCATTAGGATAGCTTTAAGCTATGCTTCAAGAATTGAGCCAACTCCCCAAAAATCATAGAAACCAAGAATCATTTCCCCACAATTATTCCTGATGACTCCCCCTCCTGAAATTTGCTCAGCCTCTTTACATCTGAAGCCATCAACGTTAATTTTAATAGAGCCATCTGGAGGATGCCTCCAACTGACCATGCAGAATATTGGTTTCGATTTAACGATCTTTGCTCTGATACACTCAGCAAACTTCTCATCACCTCTCTAAGATTCCTCAGTAAGTAGGTTTGCATCATTCAATTTTAGAATCAAACTTTCAACCTCTTCAGTCACCCTTTCCTTGCACATCGAAATTCCATTATGCTTGGAGTTGTTTCTGCTCTGCCAGATGAACGAAAAGATAAGAATAGGGATCACATTTCGAATAAGTCCAGTGCTAGAATATTGGCTAGAAAGAAACCAGAAAAATAACATGGTTTGGACTGAATTTGCACAATATTGAGTGATGTTCAATTTCTTAAAAAATGGTGCCCAAATATATTGCACAAGAGGACCCTCCAAGAAGACATGCTGAATTGATTCCACCTCTTGGCAGCACTGACATTTCGATAGGAGGTAAACTTGTAACCGTTGACTCAATACTGCATCAACGGGCACCCATCCTCTCCACAGCCTCCAAAGGAATAGGCTAATCTTGATAGGAATACACTTTTGCCATATCAATTTACAAGAAAGAATGCGGACATTCTTTTTTCTAATAAGTTCCCAAGAGCTTTTAGTGGAAAAATTACCATTCACATTTGCCTTCCAAATGGCCTGATCTTGGAAACCAATATCTAAAGTAGTTAACTTAATCTCATCAGCCACATTTGGAGATGTACATAGGGAAACTTCCTCCACATTCCATTGATTCTCATGGAAAAATTCTCTAATTTTGCAATTAGGTTCTCCCTTGACTGGAATACATATTGCAAGAGGTTTGTCCTTGAACCAGTGGTCAGACGCTCTTCCGATCTAATGTCTCCAACCCCAACCTTCTAGGCAATCTGACTTTCAGCAAGCTCAGAGAACCTCTTAATTCTTTTCCAGATCCCAGAGTCAGAGGGTTTGATTTTGATATGAAGTGGGTGCTCTTTTTTGCAGTATTTTCCACAGTATTTTCCATTTATCATGTTTGCCCAAAGGCATTTTTGGTTCCTAAACTTCCACCACAGCTTAATAGAGAATCCTTCAATTAGGTCCTGAATTTTTCTCACTCCAATACCACCTTCAAGAACCGGTTTGCAAACACCGCTCCATTTGGCCCAGTGAAGTTTGTCAGAACCACATGAACTTCCCCAAAAAAAATTAGCTAAAACTCTCTCAATTTCTTTGCAGATCAGCTTTGGGGGTTTACATACTTGTAAAGTGTAAACTGGGATAGAGTTTAAGACACTTTTGATAAGGGTAAGTCTGGCTCCAAATGAGAGCAATCTCATCTCCCACTCACTGATTCTTCTCTTGATTTGATTAACCAGATGTTGGAAAAGTTGTCTCTTTTCTCTCCCCTTATAAAGCTTAATTCCCAGATAGGTCAAAGGCAGAGTGAGATGTGAGTAACCAGTGATAAGCCTTATGTTGTTAATCATAGCTGTTGGTGCCTTCTGTCCAACGCGCTCTTCCGATCTCTTTTTTCCTTACTAATCAGTTGCCTTGAGACCTTTTCATAGTTTTGGAGGATATATGCAATGCCTTCAATGCATTTTTTATTGCCATTAGAGAATATCAAAATGTCATCCGCAAAGCATAAGTGCGATATACCCAGCCTTCCTCCATAGTTAAAGTACCAACTCTGATTTTCCTCAAATCTTTTATTAAGATTTCTTGTGAGTACCTCTACAACGAGGATGAAGAGAGCTGTTGAGACGGGGTCACCCAGTCTTAATCCCCTTTCTCCCATAAAGAACTCATGAGTGGAGCCATTAATCAAAATAGAGTACCACACTCTACTAATACACCTTTTGATAAGACAGATCCAAATGTTACAGAACCCAAATTTCACAAGGATAGATTCTAAAAATCTCTAATCAATTCTACCATACGCCTTGTGCATATCCAGCTTGATCATCACATTGTGACCTATAGTCTTTCTGTCAATAGAGTGGATCATTTCTTGTGTAATAAGTGTATTATCACCAATCTCCCTACCTTTAACAAATCCACTTTGGTTTTGACTTATGAGTTTTGGGAGAATGGAGGCAAGTCTGTTGGCAATAATCTTTGAGATAAGTCTATTGAAAATGGTGCATAGACTGATAGGCATGTAATCTGCCCAAGATGGGGGATTCTCTTTTTTTTGGGATAAGGCTAATGGTAGTGCTAGAAAAATATATATGCAGAAACTGACCTTGGAACACTTCTTTGACGACTTCACAGACATCATCCTTAATGATGGGCTAGCAATGTTGAAAGAAAAGAGATGTGTAACCATCAGGCCCTGCCACTTTTGAACCATTCATGCCCATAAGTGTTTGATGAAACTCCACTTCATCTGGAGTTCTAATGAGGTCAGCATTTTCCTGTTCTGTCACCAGCTTGGGGATGATAGAGGAAAACTCTTCATCTTGGTCCAGTTCTTCTGCTTTGTACAAGGGTTTAAAGAATTAAGTTGCAGAGTTTCTAATATCATCTTTTTTGGTGATCAGTGTATTTTGCCATTGGATGGTATTGATCCTATTTTGTAGATATTTCTTATTAACCTCAGTACTCAGTATGGAAGTATTTAGTATTTTTGTCCCCACTCTGAAGCCAGTGGATAACAGTCTTTTGTCTCCAAAAATCCTCTTCAAATATTAGTGTTTAGCTTAATATAGCTTTTGATCTGTTCCATACTTCCCCATTTAGAAGATAAGGATCATTCTAAAAAACGGATTGGGCACTATCCACTGCGAGCTCAGCTTCCTTGACTTGGGATTGTATATTTTTGAAGACTTCTGTGTTCCAAAGTTGGATAGTTCCTTTAAGTCTCTTAAGTTTGAATTGTAGCCTCTACATAGCATTTTCATCGCAACCTTTCTGCCAATCTTGTTGAACAAGGGCAAAGAAAGAATGGTGCTTTGTCCAAACATTTAGGAAATGAAATGAAGGAATTCTATTAGTCTTTCCACCAAAGTTTTCAATCAGTAACGGATTATGATCAGACCCTGTTGCATTTAAACTAGAGACTTTACATCCCGGGAATGTATTTGCAAAATCAGGGTTGCACAAGACTCTATCCAATCCTACACGACGCTCTTCCGATCTCAAATAATCCCCCATTAGACCATGAGAAGGCAAATCCTTGTGAGTCCAGTTCTAAGAGCCCACAGTCAAAGATAACGTCCTCAAAATCTTGGATTGGCCTATATCTGTCAATTGAGTGATAGCTTCTTTCGCTACTGAATCTAACAGTGTTAAAGTCATCTGCTAGAATCCAAGGAGATGATTGCTGGTTTGCTAGATCCCTCAAAACGTCCCATAGAGTCCTTCTAGAAATGTAATAGCATTTAGCATATATAGCCGTAAATAAAAACTCCTTAGGTAAAGTGCCAGTTGTATATTAATATGTATGAACTGCTCCTCCATCTGGATAATTGAGCATTGAACAAAATCTTTCCAAAGTAACCAAATTTTACCATTGTCATTGGACACATGAGAGTAGAAGCCCATAGACAAGCTGAAGGCTGGGAGTTGGGATGCTTCCACTAGGGGTTCAATAATGACTAAACATTGAAGGGTATGCTTATGTATCAAATTGTAAACACTGCTTCGAGCATTGCTCTTAGCAATTCCACGCATATTTCAAATAAGTGTACTAACCATTTATTGAAGGGTGTTGGTTTCATGTAGGCTTAAAGCCTCTGATCCACTAGATTCATTAGAAAGAGAGTCCTGGTCAGCTCTATTTTTCTGTATCTTGACAGGTCCGAGTAATGGGCTGAATGGGTTGACATCAGAGAGCTCTTCCAATAGGGCCAGTGATTGGGCTTGCATGTTTCTGCCCTCTAAGTCGATGGCCCAATTCACATATCTACTGTGTTTCTTCCCTTTCTTTGCTTTCCGATTTAAGGCCATATTAGATCCTTCTACTGTATTTTCTTCGTGGGCCTTAAGCCATAAACTTCTAAGGGCTTTCCTGCTAGTGTTTTTTTGCCAGCTATCTTTAAGACTCCCCAGGTCTAGCTCCTCCTCACTGACCTTCTCAATTTTGTCTTCTTCTAGGGATTCCTCACAGGTTCCTTTTTGAATTTTTCCAGTTGGATAATTTTTCACATTTGTTGGCATTTTGGAATTTGGCTTGTTTTGGTTTCCTTCGTTTGGTACAGATTCCTCCTGATTTATTTTAAGGATTTGATGTTGACTGTCTTGGACTTTTCATGTAACCAAAATGGTATCTGAATTTGCCTGGTGTATTGCAAAGTTAACTTTTTCTTGTACTTTTGTAGGTTGTTGGTCAGTGCTCTTTTTTGGCAGAGACTCTGAACCTTGTAGCTTCACCTTGTTTTGGTTCCTAGAGCTTGCATCTCTGACCGGCTTGAGGTTATCCATGACAGCTTTCCCTTTCTACGGGTCCTTGATAAGAGGCTGATCTTCTTCTTTACTCCTTAACAAGCATTGATCATGTGTATGTCCGAGATGAAAACTGTCGCTGCAATAACTTGGGGGGTTTTCGTATATTATTTTCTGCCAAAAACCCCTCTGTACCATACCTATCCACACCCTTTCTGGCTTGGGCTTGGTTATGTCCATTTCGATGCATGCTCTAGCTACACTTGGGCTGATCCTAGTTGCTGTGGCCTTGTCAACACAAAGGGGTTTTCCAACTGCATTGGCAATCGATAGAATAGCTCTAGAATGTTGGAAGAAAATATAAGGCAGTCCTGGTAGAAATACCCCCACTGGAAACAAATAGGACTCTTGTTCCACGTTGAAATTTCTGTTCCACTTAAAGATGCGCATATGTGCACCATTAATGAGCCATTTGGGCCTCAGGTACATGCGTAAAAAGTCTCTCTCAAGCTGGAAATGAATTAAAACATGTTTTCGGTTGAGCCATCTGACAGAATAATGACCTTTGAAATTAAGCTTGAATAGTGCCTTTCGAATCACCTCTATCTTTGGTTTAGCATGAGAAAACTTTCCGATGAGCACAAACTTGGCTAGTTTTTCTAACTCATTTAGCAAATCACTTGAGAACTTGACTCTTGGCTCACTCTCGTAAAGGGAAGGTGAAAGGAGGGGAAAAGAATAAATGTTCCCTTCACTCTTGGTGTTGGGATTGTTGGGAAAACCATCCTTTTTCAGACAAGAAAGAGAATCTTGACTGCTTTGGGCTGGAGAAACCACAGGCTTTACACAGGTGTTTGGAAGTGGAGGGAATTCTTGTAAGGACTTTGGTTGAGTATGATGAGAGGATGTTGATGGAGGATTTTCTGCAAATGAGACTTGCTTCTTGGCAGGGGGTTGGAAACCTAAAAATTCAAAAGCCCCCAATTTTTCTATCAAAAGACCGGCCTCCTTGACATAGAGAGGACAGCTGATGTGGTTGCTTATGTGACACAAGAAAGGCCCAAATAAGATACAAGATAGTGTCATCTCATTTTTTAATTGAAAATTGTAAATGGCCCACAACCAAATTTTTTGTCTGAAATCAAAAGGGTTAATTTCACAAATAGTCCCCAACCTTTGAGTTAAGTCTTGATTTCGTCTCCAACCTTTGTTAAGACACCTCACAACTCCCAACCTTTGATAAAGCACACAAATCGTCTCTTTTTTACACTATTCCACAAAATTTTTAACAAAAGGATGATTATACCCTTGAAACTTTTTAATTTTTTTAAAAAAATTTAAAAATAATAAAAAACTTAAAAAACCTTGGTAAAAAAAAAAAAACAACCCACCCCTACCCCACCCACCCCGCGTCCCCCTCCCCTTTGGCCGGAGTTTCAGCGGCCGGCTACCGGAACAGTCCATTCCGGCAGCCACAAATGGGGGTGAATCCCCCCATTTTGTTGGCAGTAAAATGGAGGAGATTCACCCCCATTTGTTGCTACCAGAAAACGGCAACAATGCTACACAAATGTTGCTGGAAATGGCAGCGATTTGCTGCCATTTCCGACAGCATTTGTCTCAAAAATAGGAGGTGAATCCCCCATTTTGCTGCCATAAATGGCAGTGAAGGCAGCGAAATGGAGGGATTCACCCCCATTTGTGCTGCCAGAAAACAACAGCATCCGGCAGTGAAGGCAGTGAAATGGGGGGATTCACCCCCTATTTTTGAGACAAATGCTACCTAAAATGGCAGTAAAATCGCTGCCATTTCCGGTAGCATTTGTGCTGCCAGTAAACGGCAGCACAAATGGGGGATGAATCCCCCCATTTGTGGTCATAGAAACTCGGCCAAATGGGAGGGGGACATGGGGTGGGGATGGGGTGGGTTGGTTTTTAATTTTTTATTATTTTTAAACATTTTTTAAAAAAATTTTAAAAAGTTTAAGGGGGTATAATCGTCCTTTTGTTAAAAATTTTGTGGAATAGTGTAAAAATAGACGATTTGTGTGTATTTATCAAAGGTTGAGGCTGTGAAGTGTCTTAACAAATGTTGGGGACGGAATGGAAACTTAACTCAAAGGTTGTGGACGATTTGTGAAATTAACCCAAATAAAAAACCTACCCACCCCAACTTTTGAACCAGACACCCAAATTCAGAGAAGACGCTCAACTTTTCTTCATCACCATTACAAATTAGAACGCCAGAGAAGACCCATCTGAAGCCGGATGTGAGCTGTAAAAATCTGGCCACCTCCGTGTGTAATGACCTGGCCATGAGTTACTTGCTCTGATACCACTTGCAACGCCCCGACCGTGAGTTACTCTTACTTGCTCCTCTCTGCGAGGGTTTAGGCGTTGTGATTATTATTTTAAATGTTCATTATTTCTCATTTTTAGAACTATCAAATTTAGTGAATTAATTCAGTTAATCAGTCTGTATCAATCGGGTTTGAGTGTCCATTCAAGATTTAGCAAAGGTCCTGTATAGGTTCTGTTTTAAAGTCCATTATTGTCCATAATCCAACGTCAACGGTTAGTAGTGATGAGGCCGGTGATTCCCATAGGTCTTGACTCGATAACATTGGCATGTAGACACTCGTGTATAAGGCTTCCTGAGAGCTTGATTCACATAGTTCCAAGTACGTAAAATTTGGAAAACATGGAAAATAATGAATATAGAATATTCAGTGAGAAATATTTACACATGCATGTTTTCTTTTTTAAAAACATAAGTTTGGGCCTGAGTTACATCATAGAGCTGTCTTACCCCGAGCACTCAATATAACTAGTTCGGTTATAACATAACATGAGGTTTGATCATAGGCCACCTATGTGTCTCACAAAACCATAACTGATTCTGAAGGTTTGATCATAGACTACTTTGGTAGTCTCCCACAACCTTGAAGAAATGTCTTGGCACTATACATTTTATGTATCGAACATAATTCTGTTCTGAAACTGATGGGGAATATCTAGATGTAATTCTTTTTCTTTTGAAAGCACTTGTACTTTAATTGCTATGTATAACATGAACTGAATCACATAGCTTACTTCACATAACATAACTTATTTCATCATAGATTACAAACACATGAATTTCTCGTATAATTCATACAAGCATGTTTGATAAACACAGAGGGTGTAAAGATTACTCACATTAAATCCGCAATCGGGATTACTTTGCAACATCAACTCCTTCTTTCCTTGCTTCTTCCTTTGTTGGCACATCATGCCTTCAACTTTTCCCTCTTGTTCTTACAGTTTATAGTGTAAAGAGGATCTAATCCTTATTTGGAGTTAGGGTTTCTTTTCTATTGTTTCCCCGAGTTAAAATGTAAGCAACATTATGATTCTTGAATGATTTGTTTCTTGTTTCTAGTAAAGGGAAGATAGAGAGCGTGTGTTAAAGAGAGAGAACATGAGATGGAACGGAAGTTGGTGTGAGAACTTGTAAAGAAGTTAACTCCTATTTATAGCTAACTCGAGGGGTCCATGGAATATTTTGGCAATCATTGGCAATCTTTGAAAATCTAAGAAAATCTTTGGCAATCTAAGAAAATCTTTGCAAATCTTGAAAATCTTTCCGCAATCATTACATACATTCCCTCTAGCCTTGGTCACTTTCGCAGCCTTATCCATTCACATACTTATCCGAATCAATGACTAAGCCTATTTATCCGAATCATACATATCCGTTCACACAAGGGATGACTATACATACCTACCCATATCCATTAATGACTAAGCTTATCCGAATATGACTAATAATTGTGACATATTACGTAATAATTTAGATCGGAAGAGCACACGTCTTTCCGGCCCTCCTTCGCGCATAGCCCCAAAGGAGAAGGTGCCCTCCTCGTTGCCCAGCTCCAAGCCATCTTCCCTCGTCAGCCAGCTCCAATCATCTGAAGCCATCTCCCCTGCCACAAGTTTCTGACCCCTTCAAACCCCAAGTGTAGCATCAAATATCATGAAATATTTTTTTAATTCTCAATAGAAGAGTTTGTTGTTCTGAAATTTGAATAAACAGTGGGAACTATTTTAAAAATTTTGAACAAAGGTGTATTAAGAATCTCTAGACAATTTCCTAATGCTAAGAATCATTGCAGATTCATCTATTTCAGCAGCCACAATACCTTGCTGTAATCTCTGGAATGAGCTGACTATCGTCCCTGTTTTAAACTTGGTAAGAGCATTTTCTCCGGTGGCATCCACCATCTGAAACTTCAATGGTCTGAAAAGATGATTTTGTTTCAAGAAAAGTCTGACATTTACTTTTTTAGTTTTATTTGCTTTACCAAATGGCGGAGAGGTACAACAAGGAATGCTTCTCCATCTACGGTTAGCGGTTTAGTGTGGCCGGAATTTTTCTTTGGGTGGGAAAGAGGTGGGTTTTGGGTCTCTGGAGACTGGAGGGATATACAGAAATAATTGGGGATGGGGTTAGAGTGAATTTTGGGTGGGTGGCGGTGAATTTTGTGTTTTAAAATTTAAATGGTGGGCCAGTCAAATGTCTTTGCATCAGAATGGAAATGAATCTAGGCTGCGTGTGTACCTGTTTTGTGCCATCTCAGCAGCCACGTCTGCAGTTTTCTCCATGTAGAGGAGGACGGTTCTTTTCATAGCTAGATTGCAAAAGTCTCGGGGCACAACTGGATTGGCAAAGGAGGTGGGAGATAATTACATAATTGGAGGATATCAGTGTGGGTTCGAATCCTGATGAAGGAGAATCTTGGTGGAAGCTAGTGGAAATGCACACAAACCCTGGCCAATCTAGGCATATCCCGCGATTTACATCCTGCACCAAGGCCTAAGGGCAGGCAAGTGTGAGCGCTCGTGATGGTGGGCTAATATAAAAAAAAAGACATACAAAAAATTAAGGCACTTTAAACATTTTATGTCTAGTGTGTATCTCTCCATATAGAGTTTGTATTATTGATTTTCCCATGTGTAGGGGTTATATTGCTCATTTACTTTGCTCTTTACTTTTATAGGATATATATCGATACTCATTTGTATTATTTCTGATTTAGCATCATATGGTGTGACACCATATGATTTCCTATAATCATGTGGCGTGTTGTACTACGACAAAGATTTGTAATCTTACTTTCAAAAAAGATCAACACATCACGTCACTTTTATATTAATATAATCACATGAAACACATGTCTATTTTATCACACTCTTTATATATTTTTTGTTCAAATAAAATTATTCTTATTTCCAAAGGGTTAGTTTTGTATTTAAACTCCTTTTTTTTTCTCTTGAAGAAAAATGTGAAAATAATTTATCTATAATTTAAACTCTTGATATTATTAACTTGAAATTTATCAATAAGTCGAATACAATATTAATAATTTTATCAGTCTAATAACATGTGAAAATAAAGGGCAATTGGCGCAAAATGTCCCCTTTTTTGGACACTCTTATGCAATTGGTTCGCACCTATAAATTTTTTACAATTTCAACCCTACCTTCATGTTTCATTAGCACAAATCATCTCTAATTACAAGGACATTTTTGTCCACTTATGTTATAACATGCAAATTAGGCTCCAAAATAATGAGTATTATTTAAAAAATAAAAATAAATAAATATCTAAAAGTAAAAGAAAAAATAAAAAAATAAATGGATTGACTGACGGAAGGAGTAGTTTAGTGCAAGCAATAACTAACTGAGATAACAAATGAATGAGAAAAATAAATAATTTTTTTAAAAACTTTTTCATTTTACTTCTTTGTTCAATTAATTATTCTGAGTAGGTCATTTAAGTCTTTATTTAATCAATAATTTAAATTACGTTAGGACTTTCTTTGGATCCTTTTAAAAATATTGAAGTATAAATGGACAAAAATGCCCTTATAATTTGGATGAATTTAGCACTAAGGATTATTTGTGCCAATAAAAGATATTGGTAGGGGTCAAATTGCCAAAAATGCATAGGTGGGGCCAATTGCACAAGAATGTTCAAATGTATGGTCTTTTTGCATCAATAACCCAAAAATAAATTATGTTTAAAGGTGTATCATATTTTTAGTAGTGACTAATTATAACCTAGATACTTAAACCAAAACAAAAATCTATATATATATATATATATATATAATAAGATAAGTGTGGCTTTTCCCGCTCATTTTCTAGCTCCGTAAAATTTAAATCGTAAATTTCAATTTTTAATAATTTTTGAAGAAATTTTTATATGGTTATTAAAATATAATAATCAAATTGTTTTTTTTAAAATTATAGTACTCTAATTTGCCGATTCTATAATTAAATTGAAACTTTTTGATAATTTTCTATGGAACAATTTAAGTTTTATTGTATTTAGAGTTGGATTATTTATTTGAAAGATTGACTGAATGTTGATACGATTGCACTGTAATAGTTGTTCAACAACTTTTATTAAACAATTTATTTTTATTGAATCAGCTCAATTAATTTTTATTTGTATATGTATAATTAACCGGTGCTGTAATCTAAATAAGTGCTACAACAGTTAAGTTTCTCATATTTTATACAGGAGGTCCTGGGTTGGAACACACATACCCTCACCTCCCCTATACCCACTGTATCAAAAAAGGAATTAACTGGTACAAAAAGTGTTACCGACAAATAAATTTAAATATAATATAATGATTATAAAAACTTATGTCTCATAATGTTAATATGACTCAGTTTGCTGTATTAATAATTTATATTAAATTTTTTATATAAAATTTCATTGATATTTGTTATTAGAATAATTATAGGGAGAAATATTTATCTGACATGAATAACTGATATCGGTTCCCCTTCGTCCCCTATACGCACTATATAAAAAAATAATTAACTGTGCAAAAAGTATTACCGACAAATAAATCTAAATATGATATAATGGTTATAAAAACTTATATCTCATAATGCTAATATATGACTCAGCTGACTGTATTAATAATTTATTAAATTTTTGTATAAATATTCATTGACATTTGTTATTAGAATAGTTCTAAGTAGACATGTTTATCTAATATGAATAACTGATATTTGTTAGTTGGCAAACGTGAATTGGTTGTTTATATGCAAGTGGTGATTTTGAAGGCCCATAATCATCTAATACATGGTTGACAACTAAATATATCACTTTTTCATGCCAAATAAACATGTCTCCTTAAAATTATTATTGTTATTATTACTTTTAGATCACGTGTAACGCACGGGTGATAATTCTAGTAAAAATAAAAAGGAAAAAAGACATTGTTACAGTAATATCCACGAGAACAAGTCATAACTTTTGAGTTATGAGACTTGAGAATACACGACGCTCTTCCGATCTGTATTTTTGACAAAATATACATGAACTAGTCGTTGAGAAAATATTAATTAAAATTTGTTATCTTTATTTTGTTTATATTGTGTTTATCTAAACTTATTTATAACATCAAAAATAGGTTATTGAACAAAAAGAGTAAATAAAACATTATTTTAAAATGATGATAATGGAATGAATCGAAATTTTTAGTTGCAAATATTAATAGGATTTAATTGAATTTATTTATTTTGATAAAATTGCACAATAGAGGAGTGATGATATGGTAGTTACAGTTGTGGCCTTTGTGGTAGTGATAATCATTATACCAAGTTTGAATCTTATATTTGGGAGGACGAAAGAGTGTACTCTCGCTCTTCTAGTAGAATAATAGTTTATTCTACCAACCAACATGTTAGAAGAAGATACAAATTTTATTTTATTTTTTCAAATATCATTTCCCACTGTTTTTATTGTTACTTGGTTGCCAAAAGATCCTAATGGTTTAATAATAAAATTCATCCATTTGGATGAACAATACCAATTTTTCAAAGGTTATGAGTCTCCTATTCTAGATTTAAAGGTCATAGACGAAAGTGCAAATGAATACAAAAATTGGGGGATCTTTTGCTAAACTTTTTGTATCTTTTGTTGATTTTCTTTACACACACCCCCAACCCACCCACACCCAAACTTACCTTTAAATAGCACACTCTTTTTATCACGGGTAATTGGCAAAAAAGGTCCTTACCTTTCTATATCATTGTGCAAATTGTCCCTAAGTTATTGAAAAAAATAGTTGTCTTTAATTTTTTTCAATAATCAAATTATTTTAATTGGTTTTGAACGATAATAATTATTTTGGGAAATCATTTGCAATTTTTTTTTTTAGATTTTCGAACTATGACGGGACGAAGATGCCCTTTTGAAAATGAAGACAAATGCACATAAGGATGAATTTTGCAAGAATAATATGAAAGTGAGGATGAAATTGTCAAAAAATCAAAGGTAGAGACCGCTCGCACAATAACATCAAAGGTAGGGACCTTTTGCATATATGAAGTTATCAATTCTTTCTTTCTTTTTTTTAATGCTTTATTTTTATTTTATTTTATGAATGAATTTATTTATTTTTTTAACAAACAATTGCATAAGTTTATAAAAAAGTAAGTTTCTGATTTATTAAATTAAAATTACAATTAAATTAAAAATTGTAATTTTCACTCTAGGTCTCTAACCTTTTAATCTTATATTAATTTTGTCTCTATTCTTTTTTAGGCCTGCTAGGCCCCCAATCTTTTATTTATTAATATATTATGTCTCTAACATTACTTTTTGTCCCCCAACCTTTCAATTTTCACAATTACTCCCTACAAATATGACTATTACACCCTTAATTTTTTATTTCTACTATAGGTCCCGAATTTTTTAATTTTTATACAATTTTATCCTTATCCTTTTTTGGGCCTATAACACCCCTAACCTTTCATTTATTATTGTGTTACTTCCCTACTAATACCTTCAGTCCTTAACCTTTCAATTACTACTGTTAATTCTTATTAAAATTACTGCTAACACCTTTAGTCCACTATAAATCTGCACCGCTTCCTTTATCTACTGCCAGAATATAATAATGTCATTTCAGAACTTATCATCGAAGTGATACCATTTCTAGCAGCAAAAAGGGGTAGAATTCCCTTTTTCGCAAAATTTTTAAAGCCCCAAAATCTATCTTGCCATCCACAATTGGTGGATCAGATCAGATTGAGACGGATAACAAATCGGGGGCAAATCAGAGTGATAATAATCATACAAAGAGACAAGAAATTAAATTAGAATTAGAGTATTAAGGTTATGTTTATTTTTTATAAAGCAAAAATTAATTTTTGGGATAGATATACCTAATCCCTATTCGTCGTGCAATCTATGGTACATTAAGAAATCCAATTCGATTCGTCACACTGATACTTAGATCGACAACTTTCTTCGATTCGGATTTGATATCCATCGAAACTATAATAGATCCAGCTTTTTTGTTATCATTATTTTCAACTGTTTTCATTGATTGTATTGAAATGGATTAGAGTGGGTTGACTTTTTATTTTACATTGTTTTTTATTTTTATTTAAAGACGTGTGCTCTTCCGATCTTTAATAGATATTAATAGTAAAAATTAAAATGTTAACTATGGAAAGTGTTAATAGAGATAAACGCAATAAAAAAAGCTGAAAGGTTGGGGTCCCATGCGCCCAAAAAATATGAAGACAAAATTGTATAAAAGTTGAAAAGTTGGGGACCTATAGTGGAAATAAAGAATCAATAGTATAATAGTTATTTTAATAGTGGCTAATGGTAAAAATTGAAAGATTGGGAACGAAAAGTGATATTCGGAACATAATACGATAATAAATGAAAGGTTAGGAGCTTAGTAGGCCTAAAAAAAGAATAAGGATAAAATTGATATAAAATTAAAAGGTAGATCGACTAAAGTGAAAATTACCAAATAATCTTGCCGACTATAAAAAAAGGTCAAAAAAAAAAAAGACCAGAAAAGGGGGAAAATAGTGCTTCTATTTGTATGTGGACTGAAATTTGGTAGCCCCCACACCTCCCCCCGCCGTTTGCTCCTGGGACTGAGCAGAGAATGCATTGGGAACAATTTAGGGTTTATCGACAAAGACCAAAGGGGAGAGTCGTTAACTCGAGGTGCCAGTTTGGTTGCATATATTCTACAAGGTAATTTCTCTTCTCCTGTTCTTCATCACCAAAATTTGTAGGTAGGTTTCTGATTTTATTTATGTACTTGACGATTCTCTCCAGTTTCAACCCCATTCTCTTCTACCTCCTTGGGATTTGATTTCATTCATTTTTTGTCGCAATCTTCCTTATGCACCTGAATTTTCTGTCAATATCCGTAATGAATTTTAACTGTGGTTGTTAATGTTATCCTTGCCTTGAGAGCTGGCCGCCCCTCAAGTTTTATCCGTAAAAAATAGCTCACGAGCAAAGTCCGGTGCGGGTAACTGCCTCCCCCTGTAATCCAGGTGGTCCCGCCACTGAATGGTTTTGGGACACATGCACGCCCTCGCGCTGCACAACTCACACACCAGCTACACGTACCTTAACTAAATGTCAAAATAATAGAAGGGGATAGAATTTCTGTTTGTTTATTAACATATAGTTGACCTTACCTTTTCGATTTATATTGTGGCAGATTGGGGAGAGGATCTGTATAAGCTTACAAACTGATAAAGTATATTGGGAATTTGAAGGTGGAAGTTCAGGCTAGAGGGTGTTAGAAATGGATGAGTCTCCAGCACAAATGAAAAGGAAACGACCTGAAGAAAATTCAGACGGCAAGGAAAAAGATCAGGCTCAAGAATCATTGTCAAAGAAGCGAACTCTGGCCCCAACATGTGTGCATGAGGTGGCAGTTCCAAGTGGGTACTCTTCAAGTGAGGATGAGTCAGTTCATGGGACTCTCTCAGATCCCATTTA
>CAVNYN010208104.1:0-12802 GCA_963692815.1 Nyctanthes arbor-tristis | reverse complement strand
TATTATCTTCAATTTTCTATAAATAAAGGTTGACACATTTCCCAAGTAAGTGGCTAGCTCTCATTTTCACTTTTTATATTTTTCCTTACTTTCTTCTACAAGTACTTACTCCCACACCGGAGGGGCTTCAAGGTCATCTCTTGAGGTCTTCTTTGCAAGTTGCCGCGCTCGTGAGGATACTGAGTCGTCATCTAGGTCACCAGAAATTTTGACTTCATCATTTGTGAAAAAGAAGGATGGAATAATGAGTTCGTGTATTGATCATAGGAAACTGAATAAAGTCACAATCCGCAAAATGTATCTGATTCCATGTACTAATGACTTGTTTGGTCAACTTTGAGGTGCTGCAGTCTAATTATCATCAACTTAGGATCAAGAACGCTTCTTTTGAGGGGGAAAAGAAAGTTAGGATTAAGAATGTTTATGCATAAAAAACTACCTTTAGGTTGAGAAATGGGCATCACAAGTTCTTGGTGATGCCATTTGAGCTAACTAATAATCCAACAACATTTTATGGACCTTATGAATAGAGTTCTTCATTCCTTTGTCAACATATTTGTTTTTGCTTTGATTGGTGACATATGGGTTTATTCCTGTACTCATGACGAGCATTTGTAAATCAGTTTGAACATTCCACCGAGATACGCTATTGCATGTTAAATTTAGCAAATTTCAATTTTGGCCGGAAAAGCCTTAAATGATTGAAGTAGTTTTGAAGTGAAAACATGCTACTAACTTGACATGCTACTATAATGTAAACCCGTAAGGACTGACACTTTATGAAACCACAACTGTATTAACAAGAATCCAGAAAAGATATATAATTAAAGTAGAATTGTAATATCCAAGCGGAGCTTCACAGATCAAGAGTTTAAGGTATATTAAACACTAAACACATTGATATACAAAGTTTTTTATTTTTTCAATCAGAAAAAAACACCGACCATTGAAAGAGGCTAGCTCCAAATTATCAATGAGGACTTGAAATGTGTGAACTTCACACTTACGAGACCCACTTGAGTTTTCTATATCTATTTTCCCCCCAAAATTCTCATACAAGTTGCAATTGCATATATGAAAAATGGTGGATATGGCAATTCCATACTTGTGTTTTCTATGCCTTATGTTTTATGCAAAAAACTACTATTCTTAAAGGATGATAAGTAAAAAGATAGATATGGCAATTTCGTATATAATAATATGCATTACATTCAAAACATTTACAAGAAACATGCACGAGATTCATTAATAACTGCTAAAACTTGCACATACATTGTTGCATTTCCTTGTCATAACTGCTTCCGCCGATAGAATTCATAAGCAAATAGCTCAGTGTTAATGATAACTTCCTTGAAAATCCTCTTACCATTCAATATTTCCCTTCTTATTCTTTGATCATGTAGAGTAAAATAATAATATTTCGCAATAATATTCTTATTATATTAGTGTGTGTTGGTCTTCTTAATTATATTTTGTTTAATTTTTAATTGCCCTATGAACACAAAACAAGTCTTTCGTAATACACATTTTAAGCCATGTGAACGGGCGGTATAGAAAGTTCCATCTAAAGAAAGGAAAAAGAAGTGATGAGACAAGTTACAAACTACCTTCGCCTTAGCTTGTATTTCTTTTATTACACTTAAAGTTGTTTACATTTGTTCAAGGATAGCTGGAATTTATGTTCCTTATTTTATTGATTTTTTGTTTGAGCTTGTGTGGTGGTGGGTTGTGTAAGAAAGTGTGGTTTTCATTTTTCAAAAGCCAAACACGTTTTACCTTTTCTTTATTAAACGCACCTTTGCAACTACTGATGGTTGTTGCCGTCAGATCTAGGGATTACATCTCGTCAGTTCATATGGTGTATATATTTGTGGTCTTCTCTTTGATGTAAACAGATCGTCACTTTTCGGTCTTTAGATTAGGGCTCTTCTCTCTTTCACTCTGCAATCCTTTTGTGGGATTTCTCTTTGTAAGAATTATTGTGTAATCAGAGTGGATTTGTTGGTAAGAAGTGCCTTGCGTTGTTAGGTCGTGATTTGCAATTTGTTTGCAACTGTGTACTAAAAAACCCTTTGTAATTTTTCCGGTTTATAGTGATTCTAGGAAGCACATCCACTTTGGTAGAGCTTTAATGATAGAACATAGTGATTCCATTAATTTGGCGTCACGAACCTCACCGGGGCCTCACGGCCGAACGTTACATCATGTGTTCTCTGTGGTTTTGATTCCGATTCACGAACTGAGTTCTTGGGGTTAAGATCTTGGGAGCAATTTTATATAACAAGTGGTATCAGAGCATCCAAGTTCGGTTGTCAGCCACCTTGCTAGATTCGCCTTGGTATGCAGGCATTGATCGATACTGAGGTTAGGGTTATGAGTCAAAAAGCCCTTTCTTGGAGATAATTGTTTCTGCTTCATTGGATTGGAGGTTCTCCCGAGTTGTTTCTGAAATTTCAGAATTATCTGGTAACATATTCTCCTTACTATTTTCTTTTTTTGGTTTGAATTCTTCAAACGAACGGCTTCGAACAAAAGAATTCTTTGTTGCCTTTGTCTTGAATCTCCTGTGAGGACTCATGAAGCTGAGGGACTGGAATCCTTTTTTTTGCTTGGAGGGGGGGTTAATAGGATATTTTGGAGGTCGAATCAATTCAAACCCTCTGTTTACTGGGTCTTGGAAATAATTTTGGTTTTGGCCATTGATTTCTTGGATAGCTGTTCAAGAAACAACTTGATTATCTTATTAGCACGAGTCTCTGTTTATATTCTGGTTTTTTATTTTCTTGCACATTAATAATCTGCATTTATTGGTTTGTTCTTGAGTTGTATAATATCTATGTCTCACTGTGATATTGACGTTTGGATTGGTACTGGAGACTTTAGTCTCTAGCGTCAGAAAATGTGTGCCCTTTATTGCAATGGAAATATGTTTATGCTATTGATGAGTCTTAACCTGCTGAATTTAGTGCTTTTAGGAGGAAAGAATCACACGAGCAAGCATGGAGTTCTATTTACTTGTACCTATCTAATAGTTTATTAAGGAAGGTGGGGGAAACTACTACTGTTAGGGAGATTTTGGAAAAGCTAGAGAGCATGTACCTCACAAAGACCATACCAAATAAATGTTTTCTTTAAAGCAATTTTTTGGATTCAAGTTTGATAACAATCTGAATTTTGAGGAAAATATTGGTAGATTTACAAGACTAACTCAAGATCTTAAAAATTGTGAAAAAAAAAGTTTCTGATGTCTAACTAGTTATTGTTCTCTTGAATTTTCTTGGTGATAAATACAAAGATTTGAGAAATGCTTTGGAATATGGAAGAGAGAACTTGACTATTGATGTAATTACTTCTTCTTTGAGAAATAAAGAACTATAGATGAAAACTGAACAAAAAGATTTTTAAAAATATGAGGCCTTAACTATTAAAGGAAAATAGAAAAAGGACTATAAAAGTTCTAACTCTTCTAGTTCCAAACAGAACAAAAAGTCCTCTACAAACGGTAAAGATAGTTCTAAAGGAAAAGGAAAAGATAAATAGGGAAAGAAGTGATACTATTTTCAAAAACTCGGCTGTCTTGCAAAAGATTGTTTTCAAGAGATTTCTGATTTGAAAAGAGATCTAGGAAAATGAAACAAAAGCTTCTTTTGCTCAAACTGAAATTGCAAATGATAATGTTGGAGTCTATTATGTGATTTTTCAAAATCCTCAAACTAGTTCTTGAACAAATTCTTGTGAAAGTTATGCTATGACATTTTCAAATCCTGAAAATGAATGGATTTTAGAATCTGGTTGTACCTTTCATATAAGTCCAGTGAGAGAATGGTTCTCTGACTTGGTGTCGTTTAAGGACGGGAGTACTGTCCATTTGGCTAATGAGGATGATTGTACCATTAAGGGAATAGGGATCATGACTATTGATAAGACTATCATTTTAGAAAGGATCACATGTTCTTGAGCTTAGAAAGAATTTGATTTCCTTGGGGGAATGTGATGAGCTTAATTTTGATATTAGAATCAGAAATAGACATTGCAGGGTTATTATTGATGATTCTTTTGAGATCTTCAATGTGCCTAAAGTGAATGGTCCATATGTTGCACATGATGTTCCTATTATTCATTCTACTTTTGTCATATTTTCTTTAAATAGAACTCAGTTGTGGCATGATAGACTAAGGTACATGAGTGAAAAATGATTACAAATACTTTCTGAAAAATGGTGTTTTTTAGAAAAGATAAAATTGGAAAATTGCCTTTTTGTCAAGAGTGTGTCACTATAAACAACACAGATTACCATTTACACAAGGTATACATAAAACTAGAAAGATTATGGAATATATATGTTCATGCAGATCTGAAGTCCTACCCCAGTTCAAACAGTGTCTGGTTTTAGGTATTACTTGGTTACTATTGCTGATTTTTCAAGGAGAAATTGGGTTATCTTTTTAAACTCAAATCTGATACCTTTCAAAACTTCAAAACTTGAAAAACTCTTTGTGAAAATCAAACAAATAAAAAACTTAAAGTTTTGAGGACAGACAATGATCTAGAGTTTTGTAACAATGAGTTTGATACTTTTTGCAATGAAAATGGTTTTCTAAGACACAGAATAGTGATACACACACTCAGCAAAATGGTATTGCTGAAAGAATGAATATGACACTGTTAAACAAGACAAGACTCATGCTTTTTGAGGGCCAGAATACCAAAAATCTTTTGGAGAGAGTTAGTGAAAACTGCATCTTACCTTATTAGTAGAGGTCCATCTACTGCAATTGACAACAAAACCCCTAAACAAATGTGGTGTGGACATCTTTCTGACTACTCCTCTTTGAAAACTTTTTGACGTGCTACATTTGCACATTAGGAAATTGGAAAGTTGGAGCCTAGGTGTCTTTCTGGGTTATAAGAAAGTGACCAAGGGTTTCAGACTTTGAGATTATCAAACTGGGGAGGGGGAAGGGAGGGGTTTGGTGTAATTATATGTAGAAACGTTGTGTTCAGTGAGTTTGATATGCCTTGTTTTAAAGATAAAGTTGTTTTAGATAAGCATCCAAGTATAGAGGCATAATGTTACATTTTGGAACGATTTTGATAATGTGATTAACTCTGTGTCTAATACTCAACCTCAGGTGGAGATATCTTAGAGTGTAGATCATAACGTGCCTGAAACTGATCCCAATATGTCTGATAATGATAATGCTTATCCTAGTGTTAATCAACTTGCTCCTATTGTTGAAAATTCCCTTGAGAATTATCAGCCTGCTAGAGACAGACCTTGGACGCAGGTGAGACCCTCTTTAAGATTGTCTGATCCAAATTTTGTGTCCTTCTATATTGTTTCTATTTTTGATGAATCTAGACCTGGTGCTTTTTTTTTTTTTTTTTTTTTTTTTAAGATGTTGGTTTCGAAAGACAAAGAAAAATGATTTATTGTTATGAAGGAAGAAATTGATTCTTTGCTTAAAAATCATACTTAGATACTTGCTCCTAAACTTGAAAATCAAAAAGTGATGATTGTAAGTGGATTTTTAAGATAAAAAGGGGGGAATTTGTTGAAGGGAGAGTGAGATACAAGGCAAGACTTATAGCGAAAGGATTTCTAAAAAAGAAGGTACAGACTACAATGAAGTTTTTGCTCCTGTGGTTAAGTATACCTCTATTAAATGGTTTCTTGCCATTGTAACCCATTTCAACCTTGAGTTTGAGCAACTTGATGTGAACTGCTTTTCTGTATGGTGATCTTGATGAAACTATATATATATATATGCTGCAAACTCAAGGTTTTGAAGTTAAAAGTAAACTAAATCATGTGTGTTTACTTAAGAGATCGTTATATGGGCTTAAACAAGAGCTCTAAGGCAATGGTACATAAAATTTGAATCTTATATGCTCAAACTGAATTTTAAGAAAAATAATATAATCCTTGTTAGTTTTTTAGTGGAAATGGTGGTAAACATGCTACTTACCTTCTTTTGTATGTTGATGATATGTAACTTGCGAGCAAGAATGTGAATGACATCAATTATATGAAGGCTAAATTAAGATAGGAATTTGAAATGAAAGATCTTGGTCCGGCAAATGAAATTCTTGGTATGCATATTGCTAGGAATAGATCTAACTGTACCCTTTTCCTGAATTAGTCTCCATATGTTGCTAAAGTGCTTGAAAATTTACTTTGAGTGATGCTAAGCCTGTTTCCTTACTTTTAGCAAATCATTTTAAGTTGTCTGCTGAGCATTGTCCAACATCTAAAGAATTGGTAAAAATGATGGATAAAGTAACCTGTATGTGCCAATGCAGTAGATTCCATAATGGACTTAATGGTTTGTTCCAGGCCTGATCTCGCCTATGCTATAAGTGTTCTAATTAAGCAGGTACACGTGAAATCCAGGGGAACTACATTGGACAGCAATGAAATGGTTATTAAAGTACCTGAGAGGTACTGCAAATTTGAGTCTGTTGTTTAGACAATTTGATGAGATTGTTTTGAAAGGATATAGACTCTGGCTATGCAGGAGACATTGATAAAAGAAAGAGATCGGAAGAGCGTCTTTATTTCTACTTTTTGTGTAGAACCTTATCAGTTGGAAATCCCAACTGTAGAAAATTGTTGTCTTACCAACCACTGAGGTAGAGTATCGTTGCTACTGATTCAGTCAAAGAGGGTATTTGGCTCAAAGGGTCATTGAATGAGCTTGGTTTTCTTAGAAATAACAATGACGTTGTTTTGTATTCAGATAATCAAAGTGCTATTCACCTTGGCAGGAATCTATTTTTCATGACAGAACCAAGCATGTGGATGTTAATTATCATTTCATACGAGAAGTGATAGAACAAGGGTGGAATAAGATTGAGAAAATTCCAACTCAATACATTCTTGCTGATATGAGAACCAAGGTTATACCTTTGGTCAAATTCAGAGACTATCTGAGTACTCTGAACATCAATTTTGCCTAAGATCCTTTAAATTCTTATTTTGTGAAATATTTTACTTAATTTTGTTTTTAAGTTCCTAGATTAACTTCGTGTTTTCTTTTTGTGCGCTGTTTGCGTAATAAAAAGTGATGAAGCCAGATGTGTCCAGAATTGCTATAATATCAAGTCTGTTTTCAAAAAAAAATTCAACCATGGGGGAGATTTGTAAGAAAGTGTGCATGGTTTTCATTTTTCAAAAGCCAAACATGTTTTTCCCTTTTCTTTATTAAACATACCTTTGCAGCTGTTGACGATTGTGAGACGTCATATGTAGGGATTACATCTCTTCCGTTCAGATGGAGCATATATTTGTGGTCTTTAGATCGTTTGTAAACAGATCGTAACTTTTCAGTCTTTAGATTAGGGATCTTCTCTCTTTCACTCTGCAATCCTTTTATCGGATTTCTTTGTGTGAGAATTATAGTGTCATCAGAGTGGGTTTATAGGTGAAGAGTGCCTTAGGTTGTTAGGTTTTGATTTGCAATTAGTTTGCAACGTTGTGTATTGAAAAAACCCGTTGTAATTTTTCCGGTGGGTGATTCTGGGAAGCACATCCACTTTAATTTGGTGGAGTTTCAATGGTACATCATATTGATTCCATTAATTTGGCGTCACGAACCTCACTGGGGCCTCATGCCCGAATGTTATATCATGTGTTCTCTGTGGTTTTGATTCCAATTCACAAACTGGGTTCATGGGGTTAAGATCTTGAGGATGATTTTATATAATAGGGTGTAAGGCATAACACCTGTTTTCTATATGATAACATTTTTGATTCTGGCGGCCTAAAAATCCCACTAAAGCTCTAATGACTTTGAAGGATCGAAATGGTTTCCTGCACAGAATTATTTGAAGTATTGTAGATCAGATAAAAGAAAAGTGAACACAGTGATTTTGGCCGTTATGCGCCCCGGATTCAAAGATCCCGTTTAGGAGATACTCTAGTCCCACATTGAGCAATCCAGTGACGGATTCCGCTTAACAACCAATTTATGCCACTGGAACATATCCCAAAGTCCCCTAATTCACAACTATCCCAAAAACCTAAATTGTGACGAAGAAGATTACAGATGAAATCCTCATTACAAACCCCTCTCCCCGCTATAATCTAGAATGCAACAAGAGTAGACCGCTCGCCAAAGAGAAAATGACAGCGAAACAATTAAGAGAGAACTTAGAGCGAATTTTAATAAAGCCAAAATCGAAAGAAGAAAAATATATAGTAATGCCTAAAATTTTTGCATGAAGGTATTGAAATGAAAATAAAGAAATCAATGCCTGGGCTGCGTTTCCAAGATTGCATGATGTCTGATGTAGAAGAGCAAGACATGTTAGAGGATAAAGTCGCTAATCGTTTCTTTTATTTTACTTATGTTTCTTTTATTTTAACGTTACATACAAGGACATTCTTGGCGTTTACCTTTTATTATTCTTGAACCCTAAGTATTTATTCATCTTAAACTCATTATGAATACAATTTTGAAGATTGTTGAAACTTGGGTTTTGTTCCATTATTGAATTATTATAGACCATTGTTTAATTGGTTCTATTATTGTGTTTCTGGGGCTCTTGCGTTGATCTTACTGCTGGTTTCTATCTGTTTCTACTTCAGTGTCCCTTGGTATAAGTTGCTATTTGATAAAAAAAAAAACACAATTTTGCGAGTTGATACATTCATCACAAGTGTTTTTCTAATAAATAAATAAATGAATAAAGTTTCATCTAAATTATTTAAATTATGAAAAAGAAAACTGTGTTTTTGTGAAGTGAGATTTAATTATAAATTATTTTAATATGATATATATATATATATATATATATATTTCAAAACATCATTCGAGTAGAGTATCATGTAGAGATCACAAAATATGTCGTAAACTAGTATTCTTAAATTTGGCATTCTTTTAGGAAAACCCTAAAATCTAAGAACACGAGTATATAAATGTGAAGATTTCATAAATTGAAATACTTATTAATTCTCTTGCATTAAATACTTAGTTAATCCGTATAACGAGTTCTGACGATGGATGAAGCTTGCTGATTGAAGACAATATATGGTGAAAATGAGGAACCTTGACATCTTGACATGTTAGTTATACTCTAAAAGGTGTTGAGATACATTTGGTATACTCAAAATAGCACGTAAAAAAATGAATAGAAAAAGTTAGATGGTATTAAAGAAGATTATGAAGGATTTACTACGCCTTTTCCTTTTTCCTTTTTTGAGGTATATGGGGGCTATCAGGTACAATTAAATTGAATATGAAGTATAGTTATAAATGATATATTCCAAGTTCAACTTTAGAAAATGATCAATATTGTGCCAGATTTTTTTTTTTTTTGCCTATATGCAGGTACATTATTATGTATGCATGTATATGTGGCACACATCCAAACTACAAGTGTGGAGTACTTATAGTTTAGATGTGTACTATATAAATACGTATGCATGCTATTATACTTGCGTGTAGACAAAATAAAACTCCTTATATTGTGCTCCCTGAACCTTTACATGTTAACATCATACATGTGAGTTAATATTTCTTTTGCTTTCTCTTGAATTATAGAGATATATATAGATTAAATTCTATATTAACAATATATACATGTGAGTTAATATTTCTTTTGCTTTCTCTTGAATTATAGAGATATATATAGATTAAATTCTATATTAACAATATATACAGATAACTGTTAACGTTAATAATATTATTATAAATTTTAGCACACGTGTCCTTTGACTCCTTGTGTATCTTAATTCTATAAGGCACATGTTGAATTTTTCTAGGAACATTAAGAGCATCTTTTACATTAAAAAGAGTATCTTTAAATTTAGTAAGCAAAAATTTTAATTCACTACAGCGAACTCTTTATTTATACTCTATATTTTGAATATATCAAGAAATATTTATAGTTTAAAAAAAGAAACATTCATTGCGTCCTTTTATTTTTAATCAATATTTATATTTTTAGTTGTCAAACACCAATAAAATCAATTTTGTTTTCGTTAAATCAACAAATAAGCATTGAAAACTATAATTATTAAATTATAGAGTACAATTTGGCTTTTCAAATTTGAAAACTCAAACTCCCTCATTATTTTAAAATGTTAAGAGTAAAGAGCCTATTGGAACTCGGGTGTCCCTTGTTACCCTACCTATTTATCATGTGTGCAGAGGCTTTATCAGGTATGATCTCTAGAGCAGAAATGCAGGGACGGATTTGGGGAATGAAGTGCACAAGAGAGGGGCCGATGGTTTCTCACCTATTCTTTTGTAGATTATTCAATTCTGTTCGCAAGAGCAACTACACAAGACATAATATGTATTTTGGAAGTACTACATTCGTATAGGAGAGTGTCTGGATAGAAAGTTAATATAGATGAGACAACCATTACCTTTTCCCTGAATGTATGGCACGAGCAAAGAAGAGTGATAGGAGGTCTATTAGGTATGAATGTTCTCAGACAACATGACAAATACCTAGGATTTCCTTCCTTGATTGGGAAGAATGAAGGGAGACCTTTGAGAGCTTGAAGTAAAAGATTTGGGACCATATTCAGCCTTGGAGGTGACGTTTCTCCTCTAGTGCAGGGTTGTTATTCGTGTAAAATGTGTGTGTAGTCTGCAAGAGTACGGGTCGAACAAGTAATATAATGGACAAGGAGTCCGGGTTATCATTCCCACAAGGAATGATTTAAGTATCGAGAATCCAATTCACGCTGTAGTTGAAACGATCGAAATTCAGAGTTTATTTATGATTAAACTAACTAAAAGCAAAACTAAAGAAATTAAGCAATTAAAAATGTGAAGTTGAGTGTGATAGTTTTCTCAAGAATTTTGGGAACTTGGGACTCACAATTTCACCACCATCGATTCCCCTAGCTACACATTCATCGATTCAACAAAAATCAATCATAGTTAACGATCAAGTTTCACGTAATTAATTAACTACCCCTCTCAAAGCTAGTTAATCCTACTAAATTAGGCCCCCTCACCTATCTCTAAGTGAGTGCGTTAACAACCCTCTTAACTGTATTAACAGCAAGAACTCATGTAAACATCCCCGAAGTTCAATCTACGTGACCGCACCAACTACAAGCAAATCTCTTTGTCTTGTCCAAATTAATGTTCTCTATCACCTAATTCTAATTCATGCATTCCTCTCTCGAGTTCAACACAAACCAATAAACATCTACCTACTGAGCTCTAATAAGTGACAACAATTCGAAGCAACGACAAAGTATTAACTAGAAACCAATTTAACAAGTCAAATCAATCATCATATAACTAGTGTTCACAAAGGGGTTACATTGCTCGTCCCAAGGAAAGATGCTTAGTTACTCATTGAATAGATAAAATTAAGCATACAAGAGTAAGAATACATCACAGGGTTTCGATGAAATAAGTTGGAGAAGAAGATGATTGCACCAATATCCCTTCAACCCCAAGACTTTTCTCCAAATCCCAAACGAACTTCTCGAGAGAACAAAGTATTTTTTTTGTAAAGTAAATGTATATGTGAAAAGTGTCTCCTCAATCTCTCGGTTAGACCCCTTTTATATGGTCTATGAAATCATAAGAATAAGGTAAAAAAATATTGTGTAATAGGTTTTCCACGAGCAAGAGTTCTACCTAAAAAAGGAAACTAAGAAAAATCGCGAATTTCCGACATGCAGGCGCATGATACACACATACAAAGATGGATCTCTTAGCAAACTTTTTGTCCATCTTTTGGTTGCATCGTGTGGGCGCATGGTATACCCATACGGCCGCTCGGGTCTTCATGCAAACATTCTGCCTTTCTGACGTTACCGCATGCTGCTGCATTCCATACACGTACAGCCGCATGCGATCTCTCTGAGTTTCCCCGTTACGCGTGTGGCCCCATGCCAGGCCACAAAAAGGCCACATGAATCTTCCAAACCTTCTGTCCATGCATGTGGCCACATAGGGCATCCGACGTGCCACTTTTTATCCTTCATCTTTCTGTTTCGTTCGTTTTGGCTCTCAAACTTTGTAACTCGTGCTCAATTGGTCCAAATACATCCAACTTGACTTCTTCTTGGATTTTTGGCTGTAATTCACTGACTCAAGAGTAAAAATGAACTTTTTTACATAATATCACATACTTAACTATACATTTAGGGGATTTAAACACGACAAATGACAATCTATCAGCTGTAGGTTATGATTAAGACGGTACTACAAGATATTCCTACCTATATTGTGGGATTTTTTCAACTGCCAGTTCAAGTATGTAACAAGATAAGGGGTATCATTTCCTGGCTCTGGTGGGGAATGGAACAATGGTGCAGTCGAAGCCACGTTCTGGCTAGTTGATTAGAATCAAATGGAGTCTATTCTATTCCAGTTGGCAACAATGGACAAAATGAAAGCCTCATATGGAATGCCATAAAGAATGGTGAGTTTTCCATTAAAAGTAGACATTACCTGCTCAATAAGGAGGTACAAAAGGGGATATGAAGACGAAGTGACCAAGTGGACCGGAACTGGATGTTTTTCTGGAATCTCCAAATATTGCCACAAGCTAAACACTTCATATGGAAGTTAATGAAGGGCGCTATTCTAACAAATCACAACTTGGGATGAAGGAACATGGTAGCTAGAATCATATGTCCTTGGTGCAAGATTGCAAGGCATATGAGTTAGAGCTCTACTTATTTGTTCAATGTGATTAGGTGATGAGGCTATGGAAAGTGCTCGACTGTTGGGATTGGATGAAAGAGGGCTTGGTGCAGGGAGAGGACTTGAGATTTGAAGATTTCCTTTGGAGTTTGAAGTAACCAATCACAGTGAGGTTT
>CAVNYN010208101.1:0-12586 GCA_963692815.1 Nyctanthes arbor-tristis | reverse complement strand
GAAAGTGAGACAATTCGCTTGCCTAACCCAATGATAGGATATGGTGTACCTTCGCATCCAGTTGAAAATATTAATCGATCTCTGCCAGAGCCAGCAATTGGTCCTCCTTTCTTCTATTATGAAAATGTGGCTCTAGCCCCGAAGGGAGTCTGGGACACCATTTCCAGATTTTTATATGACATTGAACCGGAGTTCGTGGATTCAAAATATTTTTGTGCTGCGGCAAGGAAAAGAGGCTATGTTCACAATTTACCAGTTCAAAACAGATTCCCTCTTGTTCCAATTCCCCCACTGACCGTCCAACAAGCATTTCCCCTTTCAAGAAAGTGGTGGCCCTCATGGGATCCTCGAGAAAAACTGAACTGTATACAAACTGCCATCGGCAGTGCAAAGCTGACGGAGAGAATTCGGAGTGCTCTTGAGCATTATGATGGTGATCCACCTGCCAATGTGCAGAAGATGGTTCTTGATGAATGCCGCAAATGGAACTTAGTTTGGGTAGGGAGGAACAAGGTTGCCCCTCTAGAGCCTGATGAAGTAGAGATGTTATTAGGGTTTCCCAAGAACCATACAAGAGGAGGTGGGATAAGTAGGACCGATAGGTACAAATCGCTTGGTAACTCCTTTCAGGTGATCATCTACCTCTCTGCAGTTTATTCTGCGCACAAACACACGAATTACTTATCTAGTTAACTCATACTTTTTCAGTAGAGTCGTGACCCTTGATGCATTATTTGCTTTCAATCATCCACATAGGTCGACACCGTTGCGTACCATCTGTCTGTCCTCAAGGACATATTTCCAAGTGGCATAAACATGTTATCCCTTTTCTCTGGAATTGGTGGCGCAGAGGTTGCACTCCATCGACTGGGTATTAAACTGAAAAATGTAGTATCAGTTGAGAAATCTAAAGTGAACCGGGATATAGTGAGGAGTTGGTGGGAGCAGACGAACCAGTCAGGGATTCTGATTGACTTTGATGACATCCAGGAATTAAATGGAGACAAATTGGAGCAAGTGATAGCTTCAATTGGTGGTTTCGATCTGGTAGTTGGGGGAAGCCCCTGTAACAATCTTGCTGGTAGCAACAGGGTGAGCAGGGATGGGTTAGAAGGTAAGGAGTCGTCGCTTTTTTATGATTACTTTCGAATTTTAGATCTGGTCAAGTGTATCATGGGTAGGCAAGTGTAATTTTGTGAACTGCTAATGCTGCTGATACTTTGGATTATTTACTTGTTTTTCTCCTTGACCTGTCAATAAATTAGTTCCGCAATGGATTTACTAGTTAAGAGTGAGTTTTCATTATTGTTTTGTATTATTTTTCTATTTTCTAAATTCATTTCATGTGATTGTTATGTTTAATAGCACGCACATTCGCGTGATGTGCATTTAGCAGAGCAATTGTAGAATTTTATGCATATCTTAGTAATAAGTAAATTTTTATTTTTAACTTATGATTCTGTCAATTTTAGAAACACGAGTAATTACATTTGCTCCATGATTTTCTTTTGTGCGGTCCATTTTAATTGCAGTCGATCTTTTGTTTATTGCAGTAATTAAATTCACAGTATATCTTTCATTACATAGTCGTATCTCTCTTTGATAAGCATGTCTTGGTTACCAATTATATTAGGGTCCACTTGGCAATTGATTATAAACGGTTTTAATTATAAACGAATATATTGTGATATGCATACATGATAAAAACGAGACCTCTTAATCATTTTGTTTGAAGTAGTGTCAAATTAAAACACGCAATAAGCATCAGCTATCCCTAAAAAGGAGATGATCCAGTTACACCTTCCAATACGGCTACCTTGTTACGAGTTCACTCAAGTCACTAGCTTTGCCTTCGACATTCCCTTCCTTATGCGGTAATGGCTTTGGGCATGGGTAGCTCCCATAGTGTGACTAGTGGTGCAAACAGCTGATTGGTGATTACTAATAATTTCAGTTTAATTTATATATGAGTTGCAGCCTAAGTTTAATAATTTATTTATTCATTTATTTATTTATTTTTATCATTAAGAGGTGTTACTTTAAAATTATCTCACATAAGTCACTCTATAAGCTGTTGCAAGACAACCCCTAGTCACAAGAGTCTAAAATTTTTGCATCAATAACTTCTAGTAGTATGCCAAACAATATTATTGTTTTATTTTTAATATAATTACCAATCTTCTCCATACATTTCAACGTTAAATTAAACGAAATCCATTATGTTCTTATCAAGACTCGCAGCTCACAAGAGTGTGGTATATAGTTAGACACAAAAAATTCCCTACCTTTTTGAAAGTCGTTTGGTATGATTGTATGCCAAATTTCTAATGAAATGTAATTTGAAATGACATTGATAGATAAATTTTGACTAAATAATAATAGTATTTAGCCAAAATTTTAAAACCCCTTTAACTAGGAGCAAAACAAAAATGATCAAACTATTGGAAAAAAGGAAATAAACATAGCCGTTTCTCTCCTAGTCCCATATCAGATAGGATTGGAAACTTTACTCGCAAGTTAATATAAAAATAAGGAAACTTTGGTAAATTAATTTATATGTATGTATTTGTATATTGTTCTTTCCTTTACTGCAATCAAATTCCGAATCAACAAATCACAGCTTCCATCGGTGGGTCCGATGGCTAATACTGGCAGAGTTTCCGGCTGTGTTAACGTCATCACCAACCAACAAATTGATCAGAAGAAAGTTTTGAATCCCAGGAAGTGGCTCAGTTCCATTCTTGATGAAGATGATTTTTCAGACAACATGTTTGATAGAAAGGCGCTCAACAAAACACCCAGATTCAAGAATGTTGCAGAGGAAATTCTTGACGTTGATCAGGTGGTTTTCTGCCAAAAAGGTTTACTTTTTTGTCCTTCGACTGCATCGAGGAAACATTCTGAGAAGACGAGGAATGTTTTCTTGCGGAGATTGGTTTCTGTTTCTTCAATGGCCGATTTTTGTGAGATTTTTGACTCTTATCTTCAGTTCTAGCAGAGTATGAAGAATGTGGGCAATTCTGGGACATTGACGTTTGATGAGTTTAAGAAGGATTTTCTGAAGGGTTTATGGGACGATAATTGTGAGGAATCCGACTCCCGAGTTGCATCCTTGAAGTCTTTGATGAAGGAAAAGCCTCTGTTTGCAAGTAGTGTGAGCCTGTGGCAAAATCCACACAATGTCAGGCAATGGTTTCCTAGGGTCCCATTTTTCAATGAGGATTTGGAGAAGATGATACAATCTTATTCCGAGGCCTTGGAGACTATTGATCCTGCAAAAGACCAAGAAGAAGAAGTTCATATCTTTTGGATTGCATTCGCAAATCTATACGAAAATGAAAATGAAATTGCCAGAGCCAGAGAAACTTATGACAGAGCTGTGGAAGAAAATTTCAAGAACGTGGATTATTTAGCCACCGTTTGGGAGGAATGGGTGGAGATGGAAATACGGTGCAGAAACTTCTCAGGTGCAATCAAATTGTTGAAGCGCGCTACCAAAGAACCAACGGCCGCGGAGGAAAAAAGCAACTCGTTATCTGATTCGCATTTGAATCTGCACAAATCTTGAAAGATATGGAAACTTCATCTGAATTTGGAAGAATTGTTTGGCACAGTTGAATCAACTTGTGCATTGTACGAGCATGTGTTTGATATGAAGCTTGTAACAGCTGATACTGTCAAAAATTATGTTCGGCTTCTTGAGAAGGAGAAGCGAGTTGAGGACGCGATGGAAGTATATAGGCGGGCCGTGCAGATGTTAAGATATCCAGAAGTGAAGGAAATATGGGAAGTTTATTTGTACAAATTTGTACAGAGATATGGGAAAGAGAAGTTGAAAACAGCAAGAGTATTATTTGAACAGGCCATTGAAGCACTTCCAACAACAGCATTGAGGTCAGTATATTTATCCTACGCCAACTTGGAGGAAAAGTATGGTTCAATAGAACGCGAAATGGTGGCTTATGATCGAGCATTGGAGGATATTCCCGATTATGAGAAGATTAGCATATATGAAAAATACATAGCGCTAGCAACTAAAACGCTGAGGCTTGAGAAGACGAGGAAGATATGCAAGGATGCTATATTAAATTTGTTTCCTAGGAATTGTGCAAAGGCCTTTCGCGTCAAGTATGCTGAAATAGAGAGAAGTTTATGGGGGAAGCTGGCGGTGCTCGAGCTATATGTGCCTTGTACAATTGCATTTAGGGAACCCATTTTGCTAGTCTGTGATGAGTAAATATGATGTGATTTTGTTATAGAGCTTCCTTTGTTTAGGGAAGTAAAGGTGTTAGTTCAACTGAAAACTTTTGTTGTTATCATCGGATTCCCTATGCGGATTATTTGTACAATATTTTTATTTTCAAATGACTTCATTTGAATGGTAAACGGAAATTTTCAATGCTTTATTTTTTTTTTTAAAGTAGAATTACAAATCTGTATTATAACAGCACAAATGAGCATAGATATTATCCTACTGAAACACAGCGTTTAAGATAATCTATAATACAAACTCACATATACTGAGAATATATGCTTCAATAAAATGTAGAAAATAGTCAAATACTCCATATAGGGGGATCGAATCTGAGGCCTCTAAGCCCCAACATCTCAGCCTAACTCCCTAACCAAATGGGCTAGGCTTCATTGGTGGAAATTTTCAATGCTATTAGTAGCAATTTATATCTAAACTCAATGCTCATATAGTTAAAATATTTTTTTCAAGATTATCAAAATTCTGATGGCCCTATGGTGCCATTTGCATATTCCGATCTGCACAAGAGGTGCACTTATAATATTTCAAAATGCCAAAACAAGCGAATTTTTTATCTTTTATATAATTCTTGGTCCATTTGGAATATACAAAACTATCAATATTATTTTAGGAGTCTCAAAAGCTTTTCCTTAAAAAGCTTCCTGAGATTACTGGTGTAGAAGTTGAGGGTCTCTTAGTCTAAATCTAAAGGCTGATGATGAAAATACAAATAGACACACAGGTTGGGGGACCTTTAATGCACTTTATCCTATTCAGTCTGATCTGTAAATGACGTGTATGCATTATCTTTGTAGTTGGCTTGGTGTTGAACGTAGGCTTGCGGCACGTGTAAATAATGGGAGTTCCAACGTGATAAAGTCACATGTTCTCTAACAATAATACAATTGCAGCAAAATTATTAAAATTAAAAATGCCTGCTGTGTTGCAAATTGGATTAGGTTTCACGTATTAAATATCTATGGTATGATGACACAAGATTAGATAATAGTGTGATATATAATGTTAATACCATACCGAATTTCCATTAAAGATTACTATCGATAGGTTGTTCATATGATAATTTTTTGTTTTACTAGTAAATTTCAAATTAGACAAGAAAATGAGTATATATGGAAATAAAACGAGCTAATCGGAATGTGGAACCATCATAGTTCCTATTATACATCAGTATGTAAATAGAATATTATTATGGTTGTTTTTATATTATATTATACAATATTATAATAACAATAATGCTACCAAACGGTCTAACGGTGCACGTTTTTTCTTCTCAAATCGAATCCAATTCCTCTTTCCAATCCTTCTCCTCAGTTCTCTCGCGTACGCCCAGCTCGGAGCAACTTTCTAGTTATTTTATCCCATTTCTCCTAATTTTCGTTTCTGTAAGTTACGGTTTCAGCTTTCTGTCTTTCTTCTTCTATTCATTTGTCATTTTGATCTATTTAATGTTCAATAATAGGATTTTGATATTGATGTTGGTATACGCACCCACTCATACGCATTTCAGATGTTTGATTTTATGCATATATATGCGTATATGAATGTATATACGCTGATTTGGGGGATAAATGTATAGTGCAGTTGGTATGGAATACAAATGCTATGTTCATTATGAATCCTGAGCAAATCCGTAATTCAAGAAAAGAAGAAAATTTGTAGAATTGAAGTAGATCGCTGATTTGTTTGATAATCTGTGGCGCACGATGAGTATGACATTGGATTGCTTTCAATCAGATTGGAAAAGATCTAATTCGAGCAGTTTTGTTGCTTGTTCCTGCACTGAATCACTTATAGATGATTTGCAGCAAGTTCCTCTATTTAAGTATTTCTGCACGTTTGCTGTAAGTTTTGTGAATATTAGTCAAGATAAAAATTATTGCTGTACCCTTACATGTAAAAGACTTATACGATTTACTCAAATCTTTATTTCCTACATGGAATGACGTGGGTGTTTCTATTTTGCGTATCTTGGAAATTTCGCATGGAACTCTTCTAAGCTAGTTATTTCTGCAACTTATTAAAGAGGCATACGAGTGAAATTGTGGAGCAAGTTTGTATAATCAGTCAGCTAGCATTGTGAATCGAATTGCTTTGTCATTGCAGAAGTAACATAAATTGTATCTAAGCCTGTAACAGAATGCTGCTGCTTGCGAGTGAGGATACGACTACCCCAAGTTATTGGTTGAATTGGAGATTCTTGCTCTGTGCCATATGGGTCTTGACATCTATTCTCGTTGCGTTGTTTCTGATATGGAAATATGAACGTTCAGATTATTCTGAATGTGAAAGAGCAGAGACACTGCAGGAGAGATCATCAGTTTTGTGTCGTGACGAATCTTGGAAGCCATGTCTGAAAGAAATTCGTCCAGTTTATTTGGCGGTTTTTCGGGTGATAGCTTTCTGTCTGCTTCTAATTGCCCTTAGCTTTGATGTTGCCACTCACGGCGCGGAACTGTTTTACTACTATACTCAGTAAGTCATCTTTGTCCTATGGTGTCCCGATCAATATGTTGTGTGGCCTCACCGTGGTTTCTGACAAACTGACACTATCATACCGTTCAGACATATGGTTAAGACACTTATACGAAACAAAAAATGCAGAGCTTAACTTTTAAGCATCTGCATAAAGTTTTCGTATTGACTAAGTTTGATTCTTTTTTCCTGTTTAACTTCTGGAAATCATATTGACCTTCTCTAACTGTGTGTATGTTCACTCCTCTGCAGGTGGACTTTCACCCTAGTTACCATCTATTTTGGGGTACGGTTCTTAGGTTACATTCTAACCTAGCATATATTTAGGATCTGTAAATTATCCTACTGCCTTAATGTTATGCGGTTGCCATCTGTCTTGAAGGCACAAAACTAAACAATTCTATGAATTTTTCTTTTGAAGTCTGTTCACGATGTTACTGCTTTGATACCTATTATGTGGTTGCGATCTATTGTTAAGGCACACTGCTAAACAATTCTATAAATTTGTGTTTTTCGTATCTTATATTTTGCATTTTTCGTATAGATTGGGTCGTTGATTTCTATCAATGGATGTTTTCAACATCACAAAAAAAATAGCGCCAGCAACTATTTCTTATCAGAAGATATGGAGCAAGGTTTACGTGTGCCTCTTGCTGGTGGAGTAAAAGAAGATGGAATCAAATTGCACAAAAGACTGGATTGTCCAGGGCAACACCATTGTTCTCGAACTTCTTACTTCTGCGGGTACTTATTTCAAGTTTTATTCCAGGTATTATTTTAGTACTTAAATGTCTAGAACCAAGAATATCATACCTGTTCCCTTTCCACCCCCCAATGAAAAAAAGAAGGGGACTATCATACCGGTTTATGCCTATGATTCTTTGGTCGGTTGGTCATTTCTTCTCATTTGTATTTCCAATGAGCAGATGACTGCAGGGGCAGTAACTATTACTGATGCTGTTTACTGGTCTGTGATATTCCCCTTCCTCACCATCAAAGATTATGAGATGAGTGTTGTAAGTACTTCACAATTCATAATGTTGATCTCCTTTATTGCCAGGCTTGATGATTTTGATTTGTCTAGAACCATACATGCATCCCTGCAAATTATGTGTCTGTAGCTCCATATAATTGTGACTTGAAATTTACTTTAGGAGGATCTATGATTTTCTGTCAAGCACTAGAAAAGATTGGCCTATGATGTAAAAATTCATGTTGCAGAATATCAGAAAGATGATTTCTAAACTTTACATGAATCGCAGAACCATTCATGCTCGTCAGATTCATCTTAAGCATGGCTCTTTCTAATTTTATTGCTGTCATTTGAGTTGTCTCCATCTATGTTTCAGTCAAAGAAAATAGTCTCAAATAACATTTCCTGCCTGCAAATGTTAGTAGTTTTAGCACCAGTTAAATTGAATTCCCTCAGTGATACTATAGCAAGGTGCATTTATCAGGTACATGTAATGCTTCTAATATTTATTTGTTTATATTTTCTTTATCTGCTCATGCTTGGCACCATTTATTTGAAGGCTTTTTTGGCCTCACCATATACTCTGGTTACTCCCAAAATTTTGTTTCCCGGACAACTGACCAGTTGAACATTTTACTGCTTGATTACATATTGGAATTGCATGGCCTCATCTGTTGAAAAGATACTCTAGGATCGGTAGGGTGTTAAAACATCTGTGAGTAAGCTTGAGGTCATAAATGATACTTGACTTGTGAGAGGAACTACTCACTACAACCATAGATGAAATTGTTTAGCATTTCAATCCCTTCCGCTTGAGGCCTGCTGGTTCTTGCTTGTATAGTCAAATGTGCTAAGTATACAATTTTTGACAGCTATCTCTTCTATAAAGACATTGATATTGTCATTTCCCATATTTCTCTCTGTCTGGAGTTTTTATTTTTTTATTCTTTTACTTTTCTTCTGTCCAATTTAAGAAATATGTTCCCTCTTTTGGCCAGTTGACAGTTGTAGCACATTCACTTAATGCTATCTTGCTTCTTGGAGATACAGCTTTAAACTGCTTGGTAAGCAGATGCTTCATTACTTGCACATGTTCTTATGTATAGTACATATATGATTCATTTTCATTTCTTACTAATGTTAAGATATTCTTGAAATCGTCTTCTCAGAGGGCCCCTTTCCACCGAATATCTTTCTTCCTTTTGTGGACAGCTATTTACGTAATCTTCCAGTGGATTCTTCATGCATGCGTATTAATTTGGTAATATCAATTTCACTTGTTTATTTACGATGGAAGCATTTTTGTTTCTTATCTTGTAGTGTTTCATGCGGTATTTTCCTTTTTTTAGGTGGCCATATCCGTTCCTTGACTTGTCACTAACGTATGCCCCTCTGTGGTAAGAGTTTATCATAATCTAGGCTTTTACGGCGTTCTTTATTTATACTTCTGTCTAGTAACACTCCAAACATGCAGTTGATGTATGATTTTGTGCCCCCCCCCACCCGACAAAAAGCAAAAGGAAAAGATATATCGAAAATAACGATTATGCTCTTAAAGTCGCCGTAACACATTTTCAGAATACTGAATATAAGTTCTTGTTGTGTCTAATCCACTTCTCTCTCTATTACTATCATGAACAGGTACTTGGTGGTGGCACTAATGCATATCCCATGCTATGCTTTCTTTGTATTACTGGTGAAAGTTAAACATTTGGTATTGTCTAAATGGTTTCCCGAGTCATATCAGTTTTGCCAGTAACCATCCAATATTAGGATTCCTTAAGAACCAGGAATTGTTTGCATTTGGCATGAATGGCCATTGGAAGTCTTGAGAATGCTACATAAATAGAAGAGGTCAGCTTTGAGGACTCGGAATGTGTATCAATTTTCCTCCCGAGAACTGTTGTAACTGTAAAAATAAGAGGTGATTCATTTGCAGAGATCAAAAGCAATACAGCATCAGCATCTCAATAGACCTTGTCTATTTTATATTTTCAATTACCTAGAAATGAAGTTAGCAACGGCTTATTAAAATAGTTTTTATCCCAACATCCTATTTCTGTTATCTATTTTCTATTTCAAAATACAAAATAGAACACATGGAAATAAAAGGTGAAAATTTGTAGAGAACAAATCCTGTAAAACGTGTGCACATGATTAGGATCTCCGTCAAACATAACATATCCTTGATATAATGTCCTTGGATCTCATGTTCACATAATTGATGACACTGCCATTGGAATTTACTTATTCAAATAAGTAAACATTCCCCAAGTAAACTAATTCAGAATAAAATAAGTCACCCAACTTTGAGTAAATTGTGAATCATCGTAGAAGTGAAATATAAACATGGACTTTAGGCACATCCGATGAAACATATGTATCCATATTGACCATCATTTTAATTCAGCATATTCAGAAGAAAACATAAGGAACCCACATTGAGCATCATATTAATCCACAAGTCCTAACACTTAACCATGGTAACGTAAAACATAACGAAAAGAACTAAAAATTGAAAAAGATCCTTATTTATCATTTGGCAATCCTTAAATCCTTTAAGCAGAAGATTTGGCAAGAACTCCAGCTTCAGTTAGTAGCGGGACAAGATTTCCACCCTTGTGCATAGCAGTTGTTGCTGCAAAAGCATGCAAAGAAAACAGGAATGAGAAGAAATCCCAACAAACAAACAACTCTCATCGCCACAAGGATAGAAATTATACCGTCACAGCCACCAATATGCTTCCCACCAATAAAGACGTTGGGCACCGTTCGTTGCCCAGTCAGTTCAGCCAATGCAGATTGTATCTCACTTCCATCACCTTCATAGGTACAAGAACAAACATGTATTCTCTCAACTTCTCTCAACAATACTTGGATATACATTATAATACAATTAGCAAATACAATGAAGCATTTAAAGAATGCACAGGCAAAGAAACAAGGCGTAACATATAACCATCTCTGCTAAATAATGTTTCATGGTAACCTACTCAAGGTGGAGCTACACAAAGATGGTAGGTGTATGGCAAAGTCAGAGATAACTGAAAATTCTTTCGAGATTCTCCCATTGCCACTTAAATCCATAAATCATGCACTGCATAATTCATGGTGCATTTTCCACTAAAGCCAGATAACCTGTACAACCTGAAAGTATTTTTTTGATTGTCCTCAACGAACAGGATAAATTGAGTCAAGTTCTAATACATCAAATAGAATCTACTCTAAAACCAATAAACTTTCTCAAAGCAGTTCACCGACATAAAAGTTACTAGTACAGCAGATGGCTAAACTTTGGACATTTGGAATCCATGAAATACCCCATATGTAACTACTCAAACCGTTAACCAAACTCACAAAATAGATGGTGCTCAACATCCCCATTTTCTATTCATTATTCAATCAACTAAAACTGAAAAAAGTGATTTGATTATGGAGAAAGGGAAAAGGTATGCTTCCAGAGAACTGGGACGTCAAAATTGGTTAGACTATATACTAGGTTCCCATGCAATAGAAAACCTTAATCACAGCATTTAATTAATCAACTGATGTTGACTGCTTATTAAAACAATCCTCCTTCCAACTTCTTGGCAAACAACTGATACAGCTCTCCAAAAAACACAGTGCATTCATAGCAGAGAGAATCTGATAAGGATACAATTATATATTATGTACTACTATTTATCAAAAATGTTTTGACTGTCTCAAATAGATGCCGGCAGCAAAGATCTCTCAAGACACTGTTACAACCTCAGGGGTAGAACTCACACTCAAAAAGCTAGCTGTTCAAGGGAGGGTGCCGAAGGGGTTATAAGAGCATCTCCAAAGGCTCTCTAAATTCAAAATCCTCTTTATTTTAAAGAGTCAAAATATAAAACCAAACTCCAATAGACTCTCTATTTTAACTTTCTTAAATAGAGAGTAGAATTTGGAAAGCCAAACTCACTCTCTATAATAAGATGGCTCTCTAAGAATCATTTCTTGGTTAACCAAAACTGTATTTAATTTCATTGATCATTAGAATTTAAAAGTATAAATATTATTTTTTTAATGATTTCTTGAAGATAGTAAAATAAAGAGCCACAGATGGATAACTTGTTGGAGGAGATTCTCTCTTTAATTAAAGATACTCTTTATTTGAAGAATATGCTCTTTAAAAATAAATAAAGAAAGAGGCTATTGGACATGATCGAAACCCAACATTTTTATCCTAGTTTTTCCATGTAGGCATAGTCCCATAGGCCATAACCCTACATGTTTTTCCCACAAATGTTAAGCATGTCCCATACCAATTGAACGAGATACACCTTCTATATAGTTATAAAGTATCATCACATGAACTGATTCCTTACGACTGCGCCAGTATACTGGATTGAAATCTGTGTAAATACCATTTCAATTTGAATCCATGTTTTACGCCATGTCACAAGGAACAGTAAATTGAATTATTCTAAATAAATCCTGAACCAAAAATGGGGGCGTGGGGATCAACAGGCACTCGCAGAGAGAGAGAGAGAGAGAGAGAGAGAGAGAGAGAGAGAGAGAGAGAGAGAGAGCGGACTCTCAGTGTCGAGCTCAACAGCCTTGTAAGAAGCACCGATCTCCGTCAACAATTTCTTCACACTAACGCAGAACGGACAGGACGTCTTGCTGCAATAAAATCACAGAGCCATCCATTTTATATCCATTAATTAAAAACCCCATTTACGATCACTTAACTTGTATCGTTGCGAGTAGAGAAAGAAATAGAACCTGAAGATGACGACAGGATTGGTAGATATAATTTCCTTTGCCTTCGGTAGCGCCATTACTCACTCTTCGAAAATTAATTGATCCTTAGGACGAAAAGAAGAAGAAAATTGCGGAGC
>CAVNYN010208095.1:0-16123 GCA_963692815.1 Nyctanthes arbor-tristis | reverse complement strand
TATCACAAAATAGCTTCATAGGTTTGTTTGGGCCAAGTCCAAGCTCACTACGAAGAATTTTTAGCCATGTAAGTTCAGTAATTGCATGCTGTAATGCACGATATTCAGCCTCAGCACTAGATAACGACATAACATTCTGCTTCTTACTTCTCCAAGCATCCAAATTTCCACCAACAAACGATACATATCTAGATGTGGACTTCCTATGTAACCTTGCTCCGGCAAAGTCAGAATCTGTGTATCCCACAACATCAAGATGTTTGTACTTAGAAAATAAAAGACCTTTACCAGGAGAAGATTTCAACTAAGCCAAGATGTGATTCACTGCATGCATGTGTCTGTCACTAGGATTATGCATAAATTGGCTCACGACACTTACGGCATATGACAAGTCAGCACGGGTATGAGTCGAGTAAATCAACTTCCCAACAGGCCTTTGATATCTCTCTTTGTTCGTAGGCACTTGATCGGGATAAATGGATAAACCATGGTTCACTTCAATAGGAGTATATGCAGGCTCACATGCTGAATGACCAGTTTCAGCTACGAGATCCAATACATACTTCCGTTGGGAAAGGAAAATACCATGTTTAGATCGACATACCTCAATGCCTAAGAAATATTTTAGATCACCCAAGTCCTTCATCTCGAACTCCTCAGCTAGGCTGCTCCCTGTGAAAATCATATCATCCACATACACAACAAGCAATGTAATATCTTCACCATTTCTCCTATATAATAGTTTATGATCTGCCAAAGCCTGTTTGTAACCATATTTTTTCATTGAACAGCTCAACCTACCAAACCAAGCCCTTGGTGATTGCTTCAGGCCATATAGGGCCTTTTTCAACTTGCACACCTTACCATCTGCAACTGAAAAACCTGGAGGTGGATCCATGTACATTTCTTCTGTTAAGTCACCATAGAGAAAGGCATTTTTCACTTCAAATTGTCTCAATTGCCAATCCAAATTAGTTGCTAATGACAAGATGACTCTAATGGTATTCATCTTGGCCATGTGAGCAAATGTCTCCTGATAGTCTATCATGTATGTCTGTGTGTAGCCTTTTACAACCAATATGGCTTTATACCTTTCCACCATTCCATCTGATTTATACTTTATCAAGAACACCCATTTACATCCCACCGTCTTCTTCTCTTTAGGTAACTCGACCATCTCCCAAGTAGAGCTTTTTTGGAGGGCATTCATTTCTTCCATCATGGCTGACTTCCACTTAGGATCATCAAGGGCCTCTTGAAAATGAGTCGGAATAGGTACAAAAGACAATTGATTGGTAAATGCTAGGTCATTTTTTAATAAGCGGTGATAAGATATGTAATTAGACATGGGATAGACAATATTAGAAGAAGAAAGCTTTGAGAATCCTCACCTATCTAGTTTTTTATGATCATGAAAATGATATCTCCTCTCTTCAGCTAGAATAAGAGAGTCAGGAGCATGTAAAGCTAAATTGGAATCAGTAGGAATTAAGGGTACAGAGGGAAAGGTAGGTACTTCATTTTCAATCTCAAAAGAGTCATCCGATGGCACGATAGAGTCATCAGAGGGGGCATCGAGTCTGGATCATGTCTGATGGCATGATCAACATTTAACTGAGTAGTGTGGTCCTTAGGTCTTCTCACATAACACTTTTCAAACCTAGGAAACATAAGTCTACCCCCTTGGTTTTGAGGTTCTAATTCTCTTTCACTTCTCTCACCCCTTGGTTTTGAGATTCTAATTCTCTTTCACTTCTAGAAATCCAAAACCTTTTCTCCTCTAACCACACTTGTTCCTCTTCTCTACTGTGAATCTCCCCCTGAAGAGGAATAATTTGCACATTTCAAGAAAAATATGACTAGGATTCACAGAACTCAACATCCATCGACACATAGTATTTTCCAGTTGGGGGATGAAAATATTTGTAACCCTTCTGAGAACTAGAATATCCAAGGAAAACACATTTAAGAGCACGAGGATCAAATTTATCTATAAGATGAGAGTGTACATGAACATAGCGCACACAACCAAATATCTTAGGACAAATATTTAAGGCGGAAGGAATGGAGTGAAAGTGTGAAAGTGCCCGCAGAGGTGTTTTATAATCAAGCATACGGGTAGGCATTCTGTTAATGAGAAACACAGCGGTGGTAACGGCATCAGCCCAAAAACGTTTGGGAAACATGCATAGTGAAGCATAAAACTCTAGCCTCTTCAAGGATGTGACGATTTTTACGCTCTGCTATGCCATTTTGTTGAGGTGTATAAGCACATCTTGTGTGATGGAGTATTCCATGAATTTTGAAGAAAGTAGTAAGAGATTCATTGACAAGTTCTTTACCATTGTCCGAATGAAATGTCTGAACTTGTGTATGGAATTGGCTGACAATCGTTTGACAGAACAAATGAATCACATGAGCCACATCAGCCTTTGATTTTAATAGGTATACCCAAGAGACTCTAGTACAATCATCAATGAAGGATACAAAATATTTATGGCCGGCCTTAGATGGAGTAGAGAAAGGATCTCAAACATCAATGTGAACACAAGCAAAAGGAACTGAGCTTTTATTTGAACTGACTTTAAAATATTCATGATGATTTTTAGCAAAAATATATTGTTCACATCATATACTAGAGAAAGATGTATTCTGGAATAATTTTGGAAACAAACACTCTAAGTAAACAAAAGATGGCTGGCCTAACCGACAATGCCACAAAAGAATTTTAGCTTGAGATGTGGTTTTGCTATCAACTTGAAGGCTACATTCATTCCCAGTTTTCCCAGTTTTTAGCTCATTTATTCCTTCCAAAAAATAGAGACCCCCCATTTCTCTACCAGTGCCAATCGTCATTTTCGTTTGATTATCTTGAAGTACACAATCATCAGCTGAAAAAGTGACTTTACAGTCAAGGGATTTTGTAATTCTACTTATGGACATGAGATTTGTAGTGAGTGTAGGAGCTAATAGAACAGAAGTGGGAGAGAGAATGTAGGCAAGAAAACAACATTCCCAGGCCCTGTAATACATGCTAGTGTTCTGTTAGCAACTTGAACTGATTTTAATATGGGGAATTGTAAGACAGTCAAGAGTGGAAGAAGAACAAGTAAAGTGATCAGTTGCATCCGAATCAATTACCCAAGTGTCAGATTTAGCACCATTTATTGCCAATCAGAAACTACCTTCTTAAGGAGATGGTCGAGCTACATGTGAAGTAGAAGACCAGATACTATCAAATTTAAACCGAATTGGAGAAGATTCATAGATAGCAACCAACGAAACATCCTTGTTAACAAACAATTTTCTAACTCTCAAATTCAGCCAATCGCAAAAAAAATGTCACACCAATAGAACAGGAGCAACAATCAGCCAACTCAAACCAACAAACCAACAAAATTTCAGCCAACAAACCAGTAAATACACAAACTAACACAAAATTTCACACAACAAATGAGCCATTAAATCAGTAGCATACAGATCTCATTTACTGGGTTCACGTGTGTTCTTCCGATCTCAAAGTTTCAGCCAATACCAGCAATTTCAGCCAAGACAAACCAGTAGTATAGGAGCAGTCGAACTGAAGGTACTGCAAGTGCTAAAGCGAAGTTGAGAACTTGGAATCAAAGCTGAGAACTTGAGTTAGCTGGTTCGAAATGAGGCCGAAATGGAAGTTACTGGTCTGAAATCGCCGAAAAGGAACAGTAGCACCGAAGCTAAGAAGGAACAGTTGACTGGAGCAAGAAAAAAAGGTATGGTTCACAAGAGAAAAGTCTGGTTTGCAAGGTTACTGGTTCGAACTGGTTCAAAATCGTAACTGCTGGGCCGAAATAAAAGCTGAAATGCCAGTCGGAGGGCTGCCGCGAAGTCATCGGTGGTGTTAGAATGGCAGCGCAAGGTCGCTAGAAGGTGGGAAGGCCAGAGCTGCTGCTGGAGTGAATGGGTAAAGGGACGTGAGTAACAGTTAGGGTTAGGCTCTTTTTGCTTTGATACCAAGTTTTTACAAGAAGAGTTAATTCACTTTCATTCCATAACAAAAGGTATATATACAAGTATGAATTATGTACACTTAAGTCCCTAATAATAAAATACTATCACTTTGGTACATATAATTCTTTATTTAACTTTGCTTAATAAAACTCTTTTACGGGAGACATACCTCCCAACATATCTGGTCGTTCAAATCTTATAGGAATTGATCTTTCTCACAACAAATTACATGGGAGAATTCCTTTTTGAGTTTAGATTTTTACCAAAAGTTATATATATATCTTTATCTCCACCACAACAATCTAATCGGCAGTATCTCGTCCTCTTTTGGGAACTTGACATCGACCTCTGATATAAGCTTAAGTAGCAACAACCTAAGTGGGATGGCACCAAAATCACTTAGGCAGCTCAAAAGCCTGCTAGGACTGTCACTGGACATTAACAGTCTGGTGAGTTGTTTTCGATAATCCAGAACATGTCTTCTTTAACAGATATTAATGTATCTCAAAATCAACTAGAAGTGAGTCTTCCCTCAAATTTTCCACTTCTGAGATTCTTGAACATTGCATACAACCAGTTTATAGGATCAATTCCATTTTCACTGTCTAATATGTCAAATTTAGAGTACTTAATAGTGGACGAGAACTTTCTTATAGGGAAAATTCCCAATCTTAAGGATCTGTACAAGCTGCATTGGTTGACAGCGACTAGAAACCAACTTGGAAATGGAAGAACTGGTGACTTCAGTTTCATTTCTGATTTGACTAATGCTATTAATTTAGAAACGCTCGCAATGAACGACAATACATTTTTAGGTGTGCTGCCTAAATTGTTGGGCAATCTGTCAGCTAGTCTTATTACTTTGTATCTAGACTACAATCATATATCTGGAATCATCCCAAATGAGATTGCAAATCTATTTAACTTGGAAGATTTGCGATTAATGAACAACAATCTCAAAGGTGTCACCCCTGATGCGGTTGGAAAACTTCAAAAATTATCAACTTCGGGATTGGCTCTCAACAGATTCACTTGTAATATTCCTTCTTTTTTGGGTAATCTAAGCATGATGATCTTGCTTGGTTTGAGTAGCAACAATCTTCAACGAAGAATTCCTTCAAGTCTAGGAAATTGCCAAAATTTGAGATCGGAAGATCTTTCTAATAACAACTTCAGTGGATCAATGAATAAGCTATGACCCTCTTTAGATCGTTCTGTAATATTCCAGTGGTTGCCGCAACGAATGACGTCACAGCTCCTGCAAAAGTAATAACAATCAAAGCCGTAGGTAGGTATTCAAATAAAGGAGAGCACCTTGCTATCATGAAAACGCCATCTGCTACCATACTACACCAAATTTTCAGTATTTCTTCCTTGTCTCTGTTTTTAGGTCTTTATTCCAATTTTTTCACTGGTTCTGTTCTAGTTGAAGTCGAAAATCTGAATAATCTGGATGAAATGGATCTATCTCGAAACATGTTATCGGGTGGCACTTCAAGTTCTCTTAGTTTTTGTGTTCGATTATAAGCCTTAAACCTGGATCAAAACTCCTTTAATCGAACGATTCCATGTTCTTTGAGTTCCTTGAGAGGACTTCAAGATTTAGATCTTTCTAACAATAGCTTATCAGGTGAAATACTAGAGTTTTTTCATGACATCAAATTTGCTGAGTTTAAACCTATCTTTCAATGATTTCAATTGTCCATTACTTGAGAAAGGCATTTTCAGGAATGTCAGTGGAATTTCAGTAATTGGAAACTCAACACTTTGTGGGGGTATACCTGATCTGCACCTTCCTAAATGCCACTTAACAGTGTCTAAGAAGCGTGGTTTCACTCATGTCGTTAAACTTGCCATCTGCCTAGTACTTGGTATTTCTGTATTAAGTACATCATTTGTCATTATGCTTCTTTTCCGGTTTAGAAATGGCAAAACGGTTCCTACCACAGAGTCTGTAGGAAATTCACTTCTAAATGTAACATATCACAGTCTTCTAAGCATTGCTATAGATGTTGCCAATGCATTGAATTATCTTTACAACCGTTGCGAAATGTCAATTGTCTATTGTGATCTTAAGCCCAGTAAGATTCTTTTAGATGAAGACTTTGGTTGGACATGTGGGTGACTTTGGTTTAGTATGAATCCTGTTGGAAGATGGACAACCTAGTACAAATACATGTAGCTCACTTGGTACAAGAAGCTCAGTTGGCTATATTGCACCAGGTAGTAAATGAACTAAATTCAGTGTTTTCTTGTTTTTTTTGGCCTTTTTTATTCTGTGTTTGATTTTCAAATCTCAAATCAATTTCATTGTGACAAACTGTAGCGTACGGAATGGGAAGCAGGGTATCAACATATAAAGATGTGTATAGCTTTGGAATTCTTTTGTTGGAAATGTTCACAAGCAAGAGGCCTACATATAACATGTTTCAAATTGGTCTTGGTTTTCTTACTTTTGTAGCATATTCATTGCCTGATCGACTTGAAGATATATATTGTAGATCAGGCAAACGCACGAAGGCGTTCTACACAAACATCAGGATTTCGATATTATATGCTAGAGCGAGAGAAATTGTGTGCTCTGTTATTCAGCTCAAGAAAAAAGAGGTTACAAACGAGTCCAACTATATACTGATGATGGTTAGATTCTAATTAACTAATAAAGGACCTAAAATACACAATATAGAAATACAAGGACTAAGAAAGTAAATATATACAAATTTATCATCTAATACTCCCCCTCAAGGTGGGACATATATATTCAACAGTCCTCTCTTGCCTAAAAGCTCTTTAAATCTGGTAGGATGCAAAGCCTTTGTAAATGCATCTGCAAGTTGATTTTTTCCTGTCACATGTAGTGTTTTGAGCTCCTTTTTTTGCACCTTTTCTCAAACAAAATGACAATCTATTTCAATGTGTTTCGTGCTTTCATAAAACACTAAATTTTTTGTTATGTGTAACGCTGCCTGATTATCACAAAATAACACTGCCACTTTAGGATGTTTAATGCCAATTTCACTGAGTAAAGACAACATCCATGTAAGCTCACAGGCTGCATTTGCCATGGATCTATATTCTGCCTCTGCACTTGACTGTGAAATTGTGCTTCGCTTCTTTAACTTCCACGATATCAGTGAACCACCCAAGAATAGACAAAAACATGTAAATGGCCCCCCAATCTGCATCACTAAACAATTTCAATTGCAAATCTGAAAGTGGAACACTTGCCTATGAATATGCCTCTAATTGAGCATTTCCTTTTGTTGGGAAGAACAATCCCAAACCTGGTGCCCCTTTTATATATTGCAAAACCTTTTGTGCTACTAATAGATGTGGTTGTCTAGAGTGTGATAGGAATTGGCTAAGTTTGTTGACTGAATAAGCAATGTCTGGCCTTGTTACTTTTAAGTACAACAACTTTCCAATCAACTTCCTGTATAACCCAGGATCTCTAAAAGTTTTCCAACATCTTTACTCAATTTGACGTTTGGTTCCATAGGTATAGAAGATGGCTTGCTGCCAAGAAAATCTATTTCTGTGAGAAGATTTAAAGCATAAGACCTCTGAGAAATAGAAATCCCCTTCTTAGACCTGGCCACTTCTAAACCAAGGAAAAATCTGAGTCTTCCCAAGTCCTTTAGTTTAAATCTAGAATTCAAGGATTGTTTAAATTCTTTTATCTCTTCTTCACTGCTGCTAAGCACTACAACGTCATCGACATATACTAGTAATGCCATAAAAGACTCTCCTTGTTTTCTAATAAACAACGAGTGATCTATGGCTGACTGACAAAAACCTTTCTCCAACAAAACTCCTCTAAACTTCTCATTCCACTGCTTAGAGGCTTGCTTAAGGCCATACAGGGATTTATTCAACCTACAAACTGGATATCTCATGTTTCTTGTCTCCCTTTTAGGACGATACCTAAGAGGTATAGTCATATACACTTTTTCATGTAAATCCCCATGTAAAACAGCATTATTAATATCTAACTGATGCAACTGCCAACCATATAGTGCAGTAAGAGCTAACAAAAGTCTAACAGTTACCATTTTTGCCACATGAGAGAATGTATCAAAATAGCCAATACCTTCTTATTGTGTATATCCATTTGCCAATAAATGTGCTTTGGGTCTCTCATCAGAGCCATCAGCATTGTACTTGATCTTGTATACCCATTTGTAGCCAATGGGTTGATGTCCAGAAGGCAACTCCACCAATGACCAATTATGGTTTTCCTCTAAGGCTTGCAACTCAACTTGCATAGCCGTTTTCCATTCTAGAATAGCTACAACTTCATGATAATAATGAGGTTCAGAAGAGGAAGAGACATTCATAACAGCAGCCTTATATGCAGAATGAAGCTTGGAGTATCCCAAAATACATGATAAAGGATGATGAGTGGGAGAATGACCAAGAACAGCACCACAATGAAAATCCTGTAAATAACTTGGTCTCTTGTGAGTCCGTTGTGGCCTAGGAACTGATTCTCGTTGCACTTCCGTTAGCAAGATATTACCCATGGTAGAAGGAGAGGCAGCTGAAGGAATTGGAACAAGTAATACAGAATCTGAGAATACTCTGTCAACACCAGCATATAAGGATTTATTAGCAAAGGGAAATATTGTTTTATGAAAAAGAACATCCCTTGAAAGAAAAATAGTCCCCGATTCAATGTCCATCAGCTTGTAGGCTTTGATTCTAGCTGAATACCCCAATAAAACACATGCCTTTTCCTTTGGACTAAATTTATGTCTAGAGCTCAATAAAGTAGAAGCATAACACAAGCAACCAAACACCTTAATGTAGCGATAAACAGGAACTTTAGGGGTTAGGTTTGGAAAGGAGTTTTATACTGAAGCAAAGGAGAAGGGATCCTGTTGATAAGATGAGTGGATGTCAAAACTACATCTCTCCAGTACCTAATGGGCAAATGGGACTGAAACAATAGGGCTCTAGCAACATTCAAAAGATGTTGATGCTTCCTCTCCACCACAGAGTTCTACTATGGTTTTTCTACACAAGCAAACTGATGTAATTAACAGATATCTATGAGCGAAAGCTCTTTAGCATTATCATTACGTTTGACTTTGATGGAGACTCCATATTGATTCTTGACCATGGCAATGAACTGAGGAAAAATGTTCTTTACATCTTATTTGTGTTTTAACAAATACAGCCACGTGTATCTAGAACAGTCATCTACTAAAGCAAGAAAGTATCTATAGCCATCATGAGTGCACTTATGAAAAGGACCCTAAATATCTAAATGCACAAGATCAAAAGGAGAATCTGCAAGATGATTATTACAATAAAAAGAAAGCCTTTTCTATTTTGCCAGATGGCAACTGGAGCAATGAAAATCTCTATGAACAAGAGGATTAAAACTAAGTTTTATCTTGCTCCTTTATTACAATAGAGGGGTGACCCATTCTCAAATGCCACAAATCACTGCCACTACGGACAACTGAGGCACCGACTGCATCATGTATTCCTTACTGCCTTATATTCTTGAAATTGAGATAGTACAGATTGCCTACTTGTTCACCCCTTCCGAATCTGAGTATTCAGGATGTGGCCCTGAATAACACAATATTCAGCATTGAATATGGGAGAACAACAGCTATCTTGTGTAAGAGAACTCACTGAGACAAGGTTATGATGAAAACTTGGCACATATAACACCTTGTCCACAGTTGTTCACTGAGTTTAACTGTCCCCACTTTATATATATTAGCCTTTTGACCATTAGGTAATGCCAAATATATAGCAAATAATGCAGACTCAAAATCAGAAAATAAATCAAGTTCATGGCACACGTGGTGTGTGGCACCAGTATCTAGTGTCTATGCATTACTAAGTATAGAAAAGGATATACCAGAGAAGTTGGAGGCTGATGGTTGATCTGGTGCGTCTGTGGAAGTGGATTGAAGTTGAGTGGTGAGGTAAGCAATCGACTGTTGGCACTGTGCAGCAGACAGCCTTGAACTTGTGGAGCCATCATTCTCTGTTTCAGGTTTAGGAACAATAGTAACCTACTGAGCTGATGGCTTTGAGGAGTTAATACCAACAGGTTTCTGTGTATGGCCTCTGTAATTTTGATTTTGAAGATTCCTTGCTCTCCAACCAGGTGGATGTCCATTAGCCTTGTAACATTCTTTGACTATGTGCCCAAGTTTTCCACAATAAGAGCATTTCTTCTTTGGTTCTGATGCACCATTACTATGAGAAGTACTAGCTGCAGGCAGTGGCTGAGTAAGTGAAAAAACAAGATCTCTCTGCCTTTCCTCTTGAGTCAGCCGTGTGCTCTTTTGATCTGGCAGAGGGTCCATCATAAGGGTCTGATCTCTAACTTGGCGATATGAGTCATTAAGCCCCATCAAAAACTGCATAACATTGTCCTGTTGTTGTGTTTCTACCTAGTCTTTAACCCCTCCACAATGACAAACTGGTACAAGTCTGTATTCCTTTAACTCATCCCAAAAAATCTTTAATTGAATAAAATAGGTTGTAACATCATTTGTCCCTTGTGTCACTGATCAGCTGTTTAAGTTGAAACACCCTATTGGGTTATGACCCAAACATTTAGGCCTATTAGTTTGTCTGAGTCCGGTCCATTAGTGTCTTGTTTTATTAGAGCCGTTGATCTGTATGTATTAATCTTAGCCATCCATCCTTTGTTATATATACGTTTGTGTCTTAGAGTTAGGTTAGAGTGAGTTTTGCGTAGCCTTCCTAGGGTTTCTGATCTTGTGTCTTCTCTCTCATTGAGTCTGTAAATTCTTTCTCTGAAAGAATTCTTGAGTGTGGTTTACTCCTATGTGAACTGAGAAACGTGTAGTGAGGAATAGGTTGTATCATCTCTTTGTGAGACCCTTACTCTCAAACTGTGTCGTGTAATCTATTACTTTGTGTCATAGTGCAGAATTGGTATCCACTGTGTTGTGGAGCCTCATCGGGGACGTAGTCGGTTATTCTAGTGAACCTCGAGTCCCTTCGTGGGACGAACATATCCGGTGTTATTTACTGCTTTTGTTACTGCTTTCACAAATCGCAAGTTCCTGATCAATTCTAGGGTTTGGGTTATTTTGGGGTTTCGGGTCTGATTTGCACAACAAGTGGTATCAGAGTGTTGTTGTGGTGCTATTCTTGGTTCAGAGCCTCTGGAGGTTATTAGTATTGCCGGTCGTCACTGAGTCTGAGGACTCAGATCTGTAAGTCAGTAATTTTCTGATTCGTGCAATATATTGTTGATCTCCTCTGTTGTTGGTGATTTCAAACTGCCTTTTTGAAGTCTTCTCTGTTCCCTAGCGTGTCTTGTGGTTTGTCTTTGATTTGTGTTGTCTTGTGTTTCTATTGTCACTACTCCCCTTTTTCTTAGTTCTGTGTGTCTAGTTATAGAGTTAGGGATCCCACCTGATTTACTCCTCTTGACCTGGGATCTTTGAACCCACAGAATCCTGAGGTTGTCTGTGTGGTTAAGTTTTTCCTTATGTGATACTTGTTCTGTGCTGGTGTCATTAATTTCATGATGACTGTTTCTGGGTTCCATCTGGAACCATTTGATGGGAAAAGAGATTTTCCCATCTGACAACAGAAGATGCGTGGCATCTTGGTCCAACAAAAAATGGCCAAAGCCATTACTAAAGCCTATACTGACACTGATACTGCTGAAAAGATAATTGAGATGGATAAACTTGCTTATACTTCTGTGATATTGCATCTGTCTGATTCTGTGCTTAGAAAGATTGGTAAACAAAAGGATGCTAAGTCCTTATGGGATGAATTAAAAGCTATTTATCTGGAGTCTACTCTGACTAGTAAAATGTTTTTGCGTAAAAAATTTTCAGCTATAAAATTAATCCCAGTAAGGACTTAGATGACAACTTTGATGTGTTTAATAAGCTTATCCAAGATATTAAGAATGCTGGTGATAAACGCATTGATGAATACAAGGCTATTGTTCTGCTTAATTCCATTCCTGACTCATATAAAGATGTGAAATTTGCTATTAAGTATGTCAGAGATGATGTTTCTGTTGATATGGTTATGAGTGCCCTAAGGTCTAAGGAACTTGAACCAAAATCTGAAAAGAACCTTGGTGGGGGATTTATGGCCAGGGGGAGAACTCAATATAGGGGAAACATTTCTAAAAATAATGGTCAGAATGGTAGGTCTGAAAGTAAGAAGAAGGGGAAACATAGATCTAAATCCAAGTCTAAGGCTAAGCATAGAAATTGTTACAATTGTGGGGAAAAGGGCCACTACATCAGAAATTGTACCAAACCTCCTCAAAACTAGAACTACAAAAACAAATCTCTTGACCAGTCCAACTTTGCTTCCTCCACTTCTGAAAATATGGGTGATATGTATATGACTATGGGGTCTAATGCATCCAGTGAGTTTAATAAGACTGAGTGGCTTCTTGATTCTGGTTGCACTTTCCACATGTCTCCCTATGGGGATGTTTTCAGGAATTGTAAGAAAGTGAGTGATGGGGTTGTTACTGTTGCAAATAAACATGTGTGTAGGGTTGCAGGTATTGGGGATATTACACTTAGGTTTGAAGCAAGTTTTGTGTATACATTGAGGAATGTAAGGCATGTACCTGATTTGGGTAATAATCTCATTTCTGTTCCTGCTTTGGAGGATGAGGGGTTTAATGGTAGCTTTGGTGATGGTTTTCTAAAGGTCAACAAAGGGGTTTTGTTAGCTTTTCAGGGACCTAAGAAAAATGGTTTATACATGTGTAAGGCTGAAATGTTGCCTGCACATACTGAGGTTGCCAATTCTGTCACTACAGATATGACAGAGCTTTGGCATAAAATACTTGCTCATATAAGTAATAAAGGCTTACAAATTTTACAAAAACATTGGTGTTTTAATAAAGACTGTGTCACTAAAGTCCCATTCTATGGAAACTGAGTTTTAGGCAAACAACATAAAGTGTCCTTTCAAACTGGTTTACATAAAACTAACTCTATTCTTGAGTATGTGCATGCTGATGTATGGGGTCCATCTAGCACACATACTCATGGTGGTAATAAATATTTTTTATCAATAATTGATGATTTTTCAAGGAAATTGTGGTTGTTTCTTTTGAAAAATAAAGATCGGAAGAGCGTCGTGTAGCATTCAAAAACTAGAAAATTTTGATAGAAAATCAAACCAATAAAAAGCTTAAGTGTCTTAGAACAGATAATGGGCTTGAATTTTGCAATAAAAATTTTGATGATTTCTGTAAACATAATGGGATTCAGAGACATAAAACTGACCCCTATACCACTCAGCAAAATGGAGTTGCTAAGAGGATGAATAGGACTATTCTTGACAAGGTCAGATGCATGCTGACTGCATCTGGCATGTCTAAGCTTTTTTGGGGTGAAGCTGTAATTACTGCAGCTTATCTTTTAAATAGAACACCTTCCATTGCTTTAAATGGTAAAATACCTGAGGAAATTTGGAGTGGCAGACCAGTTGACTACTCAAATTTAAGAGTATTTGGCTGTGTTGATTATTCACATAAAAAGGATGATGAATTGGACCCCAGATCCCAGAAATGTGTTTTTCTGGGATATCCTGAAGGTGTTAAAGGTTATAGGTTGTGGGTTAGGGGACAGCATGGTTTTAAAGCTATAGTCAGCAGAGATGTGATTTTTAAAGAGGATGATATGCCCAGTTTGAATGAGTTAAAGTCTAAAAATAAAAAGTTCGCACATTCAGATGGTACGTCAATTCAGGTGGAGTTACCTATGAATGAGGACAACATTTCTAAGAGTGTTGAATTAGACCAGGCGGATAAAAATGTTGATACTTCTAGTAGTGAAGTTCATGTTATTGAGAATGAGAATGATTATGAGGATAATGAGTCTAGGGGATCAGGGGAAGGTGATTCTAGTTTGGCTGATAGTAGACCTAAAAGAGATCATAGGAAAATGCCTGCCAAGTTTGATGATTATTATTTATCTGCTTTTGCCTTTAATGCTTATGAATCTTTAGTTTCTCCTGAACCTAAGTCTTTTGATGAAGCCACTAAATCTGATCATTCTAAACTTTGGCTGAATGCCATGAGAGAAGAAATATCTTCCCTTCACAAAAACAAAACCTGGGTTTTAGTTCCTACACCCAAGGGGCATTATATTGTTGACTGCAAATGGTTGTTTAAGGTTAAAGAAGGTGTTGATAATTCTGATTCTGTGAAATTTAAGGCTAGACTTGTTGCTAGAGGTTTCACACAAAAAGAAGGCATTGATTACACTGAGATTTTTTCACCAATTGTTAAATTCACTACTGTTAGAATTATGTGTGCTATAGTTGCTCATTATAATTGGGATATGAAGCAACTGGATGTTAAAACTGCCTTTTTGCATGGTGACCTTGATAAGCTTATATATATGAATCAACCTATGGGTTTTGTTGATTCTAAGCATCCTAATCATGTTTGCCTTCTAAAAAAATCTTTATATGGCTTAAAGCAGTCTCCAAGACAGTGGAATAAAAGGTTTGATTCATATGTTTTAACTCTTGGTTTCAAGAGAAGTAAGTATGATTACTGTTTATACTTCAAAGTTGATAAGTTAAAACATACTCCTATTTTTCTGCTGTTATATGTTAATGATATGCTTCTAATCAGTCCTAGCATGAAGTCTATTGAATCTGTTATAAATACTTTAAGTGCTAAATTTGATATGAAGTTTCTGGGAGATGCCAAAAAGATTTTAGGGATGAATATTAATAGAAACAGAGATGAACATGATCTTATATTAAGTCAAAGTGCTTATGTGAAAAAGATTCCTGAGAAATTTTCTATGAGTAATTGTAAGTCTATTTCGGTTCCTCTTGCAAATCATTTCATGCTAAGTAAAGAACAATGTCCCAATTCTAATGATGAAATGGATTATATGAAAAATGTGCCCTATTCAAATGTTATTGGTTCTGTTATGTTTCTAATGGTCTGTACTAGAGCTGACATAGCATATGCTGTTAGTGTTTTGAGTAGATATATGTCAAATCCTGGCTTGCAGCATTGGGAAGCCCTAAAATGGCTTCTCAGGTATTTGAAGGGTACTTGTGATAAGGACTTGTGCATAAATGTTGCAAAGAGGGTATTAACCTTAAAGGTTATGCAGATGCTAATTATGCAAGTGATAAAAGATAATAGGAAATCCACTACTTCCTATATTTTTAATGTTTGTGATACTTGCATAAGTTGGAAACCTCAACTGCAACATATTATCGCTTTGTCTACTACTGAAGCAGAGTATGTAGCCATTACTGAGGCTATGAAAGAAGCTCTGTGGCTGAAAGGGGTGTTATCAGAAATTGATTTTGTTCAGGAAAATGTTAAAGTGTTTTTTGATAGCCAGTCTGCTATTCAACTTTGCAAAAATCCCGTCTTTCATGACAGGACTAAGCACATTGATGTTAGATTGCATTTTATTAGAGATATTGTTGCAAACGGTGAACTTTTCTTGGAGAAGATCTCTATTCAATACAATCATGTAGACATGAGAACAAAACCACTTCCCTTAAATAAATTTGCATTATGTTTGACTATGTTAAACATTGATGCTGGGTAAGTGGTTCAGATTGGTTCTTAGACTTGTTGAGTATAAGTAATTGATCTGAACTTGTGTCTTTACCTTACGATTCATTTTTTTTTAATTTTATTTGTTACACTCTTTCCCTACACGACGTCTTCCGATCTTGTTTTCTTTTGCAGGTCTTAAGAGGTTAAGAAGCAACTGGAGATACAGTTTCTGCATTATGTAGGTGTTTGGTTCAAGGTGAAGATTATTGGGTTATGACCCAAACATTTAGGCCCATTAGTCTGTCTGAGTCCAGTCCATTAGTGTCTTGTCAGTGCGGTCCAGCCATATAAAAAAAAATTCTTCCACTTCTTGCCTTGGCGGCTTGGCCCAAATTTTGTTAACATTCCTTGGCCCATTTGATGAATGATGAAGGTCCAGACTCTATATCAGATGTGTTGATGTGCTCTCGTTCAGTTCAGACAGTGAAGTCCAACGCCATTCCAAGCCTCCAAACTCCAAAGTCCAATCGACCTCTCGAGTCTAAAGCTCTCTCTATCTCTCTCTCTCTCTCGGCTCTCTCTCTGTCGTCGTCCAGGCTCCAG
>CAVNYN010208091.1:0-19241 GCA_963692815.1 Nyctanthes arbor-tristis | reverse complement strand
TAAACCATACAATGCTTTTCTCAACCTGTACACATGTTCAGGATACTGTGGATTAGTGAATCCTGGTGGTTGCTCAATATAAGCTTCCCCATTCAGAATACCATTAAGAAATGCACTCTTCACATCCATCTGATATAGCTTGAAATCAACATGACGTGCTACTGCAAGAAGTAATCTGATTGACTCAAGTCTGGCTACTGGTGCAAATGTTTCTTCAAAGTCTATCCCTTCCATCTGGGTATAGTCTAGCCACCAGTCTAGCTTTGTTCTTGATGATTTTACCTTACTCATCTGACTTGTTCTTGAAGACCCACTTTGTTCTAATAACATTGCCATCAGGAGGTCTTGGCATTAATTCCTAAACTTGATTCCTTTCAAACTGATTCAATTCCTCTTGCATCGCTTGAACCCAATTGTCATCTTGTAAAGCTTCCTTCACATTTTTAAGTTCAACCATAGAGATGCAACACATGTGACCAAATTCTTGTTGAAACCATTTTTTGGTCACCATCCCTTCCTTCCTGGATAGGATGTTGTCAACTGGATGTGCCTTTTGGATTCTGGTAGAAGGTTGTCGTCTAGATTCTGGTTCTAGTTCAGGTTCTATTTCAGATTCAGATTCTGCAATTTGATCATTCTGACCTCGTCGGGATGTATCTCGCTCAGGTTCTACCTGTCCTAATCCAGCTGACTGAAGCTGGACGTGTCCTGCTTCAGTTATGTCAGTTTAATTCTATACTAAGATGACTTCTAGATTTTCAATTTCAGGTTCCTGTGAATGAACAATCATCAACTTTAACATTCACAGACTCAATAATATTCTGAGTTCTCATGTTATAAATTCTATAAGCTCTAGAATTCTCAAAATAACCAACAAAGACTCCTTCATCAGATTTAGCATCAAATTTTCCTAGATGATCCTTATCATTCAAAATAGAACATTTACTACCAAAAACATGAAAATAGCTCAATCTAGGGTTTCTGCCTTTACAAATTTCATATGGAGTCTGATTAGTTCCAGGTCTAAGTGTCACCCTATAAATGATGTAACATGCAGTGTTGATAGCTTTAGTCCATAACCTAGCAGGTAATTTTTTACTATTAAGCATAACTCTAGCCATCTCCTGTAAGTTTCTGTTTTTTCTTTCAACTACACCATTCTGTTCAAGGGTTCTAGGTGCAGAAACTTCATGCACAACACCATATTTCTCACAAAAATTAGAAAAATAGAATTATCAAATTCTTTTCCATGATCACTTCTGATTCTCTTGATGGTAACATCTTCATATGATTTTTCATTGAAGAGTTTCTAGAACAAAACACAAAACTTGTCAAATGTATCAGATTTTTCTCTAATGAAATTAATCCATGGTTCACAAAACTTTCTGGCATGGTTCACACATAGTTTTAGGAATCGATTTTAATTCTGAAATACCCCTAACAGCTCCACTCTTGGTCAATTTGAGTAGACTTTGATAGTTCATATGACCCAACCTCTTGTGCCAAAGTTCTGTAGAGTTAGTACTAGCAACTTTGCGAGTCAATTTTGGATTCAAGATATAGCACTTGTCACTATACCTAACTCCTTTAAGTAAAGTTTGTCCAAGTAAATTTGTATTTGGATCAAGATCAAAAACTTTACACTCAGTTTTAGAAAATAGCACTCTAAGATTGTCATCACACAATTGACCAACACTCAAAAGATTTGCTTATAAACCATAAACAAATAAAACATCTTTTAGAGTGGGTAAGCCCTCAATGCAAATATTTTCAGATCCCTCAATATGACCTTGTTGTCCATCTCCAAATGTGACTAGACCTGTTTCACCTTTGTGGAAATTGGACAGCAATTCCAAGTCACCTGTCATATGCATAGAACATCCACTATCAAAGTACCAAGTGTTAGGAATTAGAGCACTTAAAAAAAGTTTAACAACATAACTTTTGTACTCACCCTTTTTCATCCAAACCTGCTTCACCTTACCTTTTGTTTCAGGTATTTTAACTTTATATGTATTGATCAAGTTAATGTATTTTTGACAAGTAAAAACATCATGACCAAATTCACCACAAAAGTTACAATCTACATGTTTAACCTTACCATATACTTTGGAGTTCTGAACTGGTCTGACTATAGTAGGCTGATTTCTGGTATTCTGCTATTGCTGTTTTGGTGGATTGTTCTTCTGGACAGCTCTGCTCGAAGAGGGTCCAGACGTATCTTGCTTGAGTCCAGAATTCTGTTTTTGTCCTGCAGGTTCCGTATGGAAGTTTTCCCCTGATTCTCTTACAAATATTGTCTACTGAACAGTTTTGCCTTTTCCTTCGTATCCTAGTCCAGATGTGTCTCCTGAAGGTCTTCCATACTTCAAGACTTCATTTAACCTAGCAGCTCGAATTGTCAACTGTTTGATCATCTTATTGGCATGCTCCAGATCCTTTGTAAAATGTTTAATCTGCTCATTTTTGTGTTCAATGGACTTTAGCAGATCTCCCTTTTCATCATCAACGAATTTCCAAATGACTTGGAGCATATCAGACTTGTCTTGTTCTGCCACAAGTTGACTCTGTAGTATTGCACAGTTTTGACAGGATTTATCCTCACTGGAAGATGATTTTGCAGTGTCAGCTGTAAGGCAGTTCGTCGAACTGGACTAAGGCTGGACATGTGCTGTCTGTATCGTAATATGTTCTTCTGATGAAGTATCAGATGCTGATCCAGATGTGTCCTCCTCATCTTCACTCTAGGAAACTTTCATGGCCTTTTTACCTTTCTTCCACTTCCTTTGAGCTTTCGGACATTCTGCTGCAATGTGGCCGTAGCCATCACAGTCTCTGCACTTTATCCTGCTCGAAGATTGAGCCTTTGGGAAGTTGTTACCTTTGAATTTCTTGTAGTTTTATTTCTTCTGTTGATATGGCTGTTGCTCATCATCTCAATTCTGATTCTTTATCTGGAAAGATCTTTGAGGTTTGTATTGATTATTGAATCTCTCACCTTTTTGCTGTTTAGTTTTCAGGAATTTTTTGAACTGCTTGGTAAGAAGTGCAATGTTTTCTTCCTCATCATATTCTTGTTCACTTTCAGAAGATCCTCCACCTTACTCTTGAAAGCTATTCCGGGTTTCTTTTCCTTTTTTCTTTTAGAGATATTCAGCTCGTACGTTAACAAGGACCCCACAAGCTCATCCACACGCATCTCATCTAGGTTCTTACTTTCTTCAATGGCCGTGACTTTCATCTGGAACCTGTCCGGAAAAGATCGCAGAATCTTCTTGACGATCTTCCGATCAGAATACATCTTGCCTAGAGCTTGTGCCTAATTGGTGATCTCACGCAACCGTGCATCGTAGTCCTGGAATTCCTCATTGTCCTTCATTGTGATTTGCTCAAACTTAAGGGTGAGCAATTGGAGTCTTGAGGTCTTGACTGCATTGGTTCCTTCATTAGCAACTCGAAGAGCGTCCCATGCTTCCTTAGCAGTCTTGTAATTTGTAACAAGCTTAAATTAACTTTGATCTATAAAGGAAAAAAAGCGTTTAAAGCTTTAGAATTACATCCACATGTAGTATTTTCTTTAGTAGTATATTGAGTTTCAGGCTTTGCAGAAACAGTACCATCTGCAGCTGTGACAGTGGGTGCTGTGTAACAAGTATGAATGGATGTCCAAGCCCTATTATTAATAGACTTAGTGTAAATTTTTAGGCGAACTTTCCAATATGCATAGTTAGACCTGTCTAGAATAGGTGGTTTAACAGAATATATATCCATGTCTAAATGAACCTGATCTCACTAATAACTTAAGTTAACCCACTCTGATACCAACTGAAAATACGGTGGTTATCTAGACTCTAGTCAAGATGTATCCTGCCTAGCTACGTTTTGCTGGTGTAAAGTGTAACGCGACCTAGATGTGTCTAGCTTGGGTATGAATGCGGAATTAAATAACACCAGAATGATTACACAGAAACCCAACTAGGAAAAACTATGGGCACCCTTGCTACGTGACAAACAAATCAACTAATTTAAGAGGTGAGTTTAGCACAGAGAAAGAATAAAAAGTGCTATCACAATAGACACTAAATAATCAAAAGGAAAACTTATAAAAGACTCCCTCTTTACGCCTTTTGACAATGAGCCAACTCCCGTTGCTCCTTCTTTCTCCCGCGTGCCTCACAGAACATCCATCAAGCTCCTAGAGATCTCCCAAACTCATCTTGGGATGACTTGACCTCCTAAACTACTTGTACCTCCATGGATATGTCCTTCGCACCAATGTGGTCGCCTACCACGTACTTGAAGGGTTTGCCAAACACAAACACGTTGTGTACTTGAAGATCGGTTTGCAAGACAAAATCTCACGATAATAAGGCAGTGTTTGATCTTCTCTCTTGCGATCGAGCACTTTGAATAACACACAGATTTATTTTCTTGCTTTCAACTCGGCTCTTGCTCGCGCTCTATTGACCTACAAAGGATACAATACATATATAGGTACGTCTTCGAGTTGTTGTGAAAAACAAGTCTCCAATGTTACCATACACATGTAGGAGAATAAGGAAAGTTAGAATAGATAATTACCATAAACCCAAACTTACCTAGTTCTAATAAAACTCAACATGCGCCTAATATAGGACTCCTAGTTAAATATGAAAAACCTAACACAACTAGGTAACATAAAAACCTCGCATGTATACAATTCTTGTGCCTTAAATACACACGCCACAACTCACTTTCGGCTCAAGACATCTCAAATTGCATGCTAAAAATAATATTGCACGTAAAATAAGTCATGCAATAAATCTTGACATATTAAAACAATGTTTGACACTTAAGACAAAAATTAGTAATTCCAAGATGTAGGATTTTCGTACTAACAATAACCTTTTTTTTCTATGTCCACCACAAACAAGAGCCCTAATTTATTATCTTACTACACCACAATTGAAAACCCCAACACCTTTTATACTTTTATGCAATGGAAGAGAAAAATACAAACACAATTGAAATCGAATCCAATATTGATATCAATATATTCATATGCGTGACACAAACGTCGGGTAAAGTCTTGCTATCTTTATATTTTAATCGAAATTTTCATCATATATATTTTTTGATGTTCTGCCGTTTTGTTTTTCTTTTGGTATTCCAATTCCAATTAGTTTGTATAATTTAAACTTAAGCATATAATTCTCAGTGATAGCATATAATTTAAACTTAGTTTGTGCCGGACACGTTACCGCTTCCATCCATAGTGCTAGCTTCAACTATTCTAGCGAGTAGTTCAATTTCACTTTTGTGGTCTCAATTTAAGGTTCAGGCAGATGCATATGCGTAGAATACTAGAATGTGAACTACTGATGAATGGAATAGGCGAATGGCCAATGAATGGAAAAGGAGTGTGGTGTGGTGTACGATTTGTTTATTTGATGTTTCCTTTTGTTTTACTTTTAAAATATAGGGTTATATTGGTAAATTAATTGTGATTTATATATAAAATTTGCATTTTAATAGTAGTGTATTTATCAAGTGGTGTAGTTAGTAAAATGGATGGTGCAAATATAACCACCCTATAATTAATAGTAAAATTGAAATTGTAAATGTCCAAAATATCCTTTTATGGAAAAATACTAAAATGCCAATTTAACTACTATTTTAGAGTTCACCAAAACCATCGATTGTTTCATTTTTGCCACTAGTACCTTGCTCCCCTGCAAATCTGTTCTTTATTTTCTAGTATGTCATCTCTCCCTGGCTCAAAAAACCATAAATTCATATTACTGACTGTTGTGTATGAGTAGATGATCAAGGGCGAAGCAAATGACCCCCATTATGCAAATATTTCATAAAGTTTTGATTTTTTTCAAAAAGGATGAAGAGATGTTAAGAAATAAACTATTAGGTAGGTATTTTTACTGTTTTTATTTCACAATTGTTTTGGTTATCATGATTTTAGTTTTCTTGTGATATAGAAACTCCAGTTTTCATATATTTACCATACCGAATGTCCAGTCGTGCAATGCTATACATAACGGTACTGTACTGGGTATCTACTGAAATAATCTAAATTTATTAGTAGGTAGCTTATGCTGCTGTTTTTATTCCATAATCATTCTGGTTCCCATGATTTTAGTTTTGACATGTTATTGAAATTGCAAAGATAATATATTAACCATAACGGTTGTGCATTCGTGATGTACTATGCGTAATGATAATATATTATCTGTCTCTCTTTTTTCTTTTTTTCTTTCTTTCTTTTTTTCGCAACTTTTAGTTAATATCTCACATGTTTTATGTATATTGCAATTGATTATAATTAGTCATTTTCCTTCTTTTTTTTTTTTTGCAGTAATCGATACTTTGAAAATGATATGGTACAAGTTTGTCACTTTGGTGAGTTTGAAAAGAGTAAAAAACTATATGGGTGTGGAGATATGTGGAGAACAACAAAGAGAATATAAATATTATTTTTGTTCCCTCTACCATTTTGTACATGGAGCATTTATTAAGCACATTACAAAAAATGAAAAAACGATCGTTCTTGATGCAAAAAATGATCCTTCAGTCATTTTGTGTATCTATTGTTTATTAAAACAGTTTAGCTTCACATAATTGTATATGATATATGTTGAAACTAACATTCACTGTATAATCAACACCTTAAGGTGTGTTTAAAAGCATGTTCATTGCGTTTGACACTTGGCCGGATCATATTTCAAGTGTAGAACACAGCACGAAACAACAGTCGTTCCCTAATAAGAAAAACAATACTTGAGTGGGTTTATGCATCCACTAGTATTTGAACAGTTTAGTTTCACAAGTATAGTTTCACTTTGTGTGTAAACACACTAGAGCTAACATTGACTGTATCGAACACGCTAAAGTCTATCTAAAAGTATGGTTTTTGTGTCTAGAACTTGGCAACAATATGTATTAATTAGTTGTAGTAAACAAAAGGTTAATTTGCACCTAAAGTTCCCAACCTTTCAACTTTTGAGATATCACATCTTCGACCTTTATTTTTAATTTTGTGGGTCCCCAACCTTCAAGAAAATCTTTTCTCAAGTCCCTATTAACAGAGTCCGCCCGTTTCGGTAGTTAGATTTTCGTAATTGACACTTTTAACCCCCCACATTACAATTAAAATCTTAATGTTCATTCTTTCTCAACCAACCCCACTTCTTCTACTACAATTGTACTCACATCCATGTTAACAATATCATTGTCTCATTCTACTACCACCATTGTCGTTAACCATACATAAGCAAAGGGGAATTTCTCCCACTCGAGCTGGAGAAAAAAATCCCTATTTTGTGCACTGTACACAGGAAATTTCTCCACCAATGGTACCATTGTAGCAGCTTCAAAGGGTTGGAAATCCCCCATTTCTCACTCTAAAATGAGGAATTTCTCTCATCATAAGCTACTTCCATGGGAGTTTCTTCCCAATTTCAGGCAATATTTTTTTTTTTAAATTTCATCACAAGAATATAGATACCAATCAAATCAAAAGATGCATATAAGTCAAAATTTCGATCAATTTAGTAGGTTCTAATTCATAAATTCCATTACTTTCTGGTTTCTAACTAGATAGAAAAAATAAAGAGGCAGTTGCCTCATGATCTTCCCCACGGTCTCAGCTGCTCCCATTTCAACACGATGCTTTGTTGACAACATGTTTTATCTGTTTGTTTTCCAACAGTGGTTGTATGGGATTTACTAACTCTCTGAAGCTGACATGAGAAATCATTAACAAAATAGTCTTCCCTTATGAGTAAAAAGCATCGGCTTTTGAATTAAGGTGGAACCGGAATTGGAAAGCTTTAACCCCATTACCAATCCTTTTTCTCTACATCTAGATGACCTTTTTTGAGCAATTCCAAAAGCACAATGTGCTTCGTACGTATTGATATTGAGATTGGTAGGCCAATAATGAAGGATCTTCTGTACAAGTATTCAAACATGTCCTCAGACCACCTAAATGTCTTCGGGCCGATAGTGATCACACCCGACTTCTCCCCTTCTTTTTCTGAAATCTTCGACCATTTTCTCATTGCCGGTTTTCAATTTCTTCTAGTTCTCCACTTCCTCATCATCATCCTCCTTGGTGTGTGTGGATGCTCCACTGTTCATGTTCTTGGAAGCGTCCAACGTCTGGTCAGCGGCAGAAATGGCTTGTTGTTCGCACTGCATGCCTTGCGGAGAATATGAAGCTTGTTCATCTGCCATTGCTGAGTTTGCGAGCTGATGCAAAATTCTAACAGCTCCTTCCCAATTTCAAGCAATGTACATAAGAGTTTCTTCCCAAATTTGCAGCAACTGTCAGTATAGAAATTTTCCCTTTAGGGATTTCTACTCCCCATTTATTCAACCTTTTGTCTTATTTCATTGTTTGATACAATTTAATGTTAGAGTGCCATTTTATAAATGTTTAGCGATTAAAGGGTTGGAATCCGTCAATGGGTACTTGGGGAGAGATTTCCTTAAAGGAGATCGGAAGAGCACACGAAACCATAAATAAATGTTCGGGATGTGATCTCTCAAAAGTTAAAAGGTTGGGATGTAAGTGTAATTTACCCTAAACAAAATGAATGTACCCTCACTCCTAATTGATATTAAACAGACACTCTAAGATTTGTAACTCATTGTAAGCATTTTAGCACATTACGACATATGTGTCTACATAGCAATTAGTATAATGATGCATGTTTAGGCATTGGTTTGTTACAATTCATTTGGGAGATACGCAACTGTGTTATCACTCGAACAACGCTTGTGATTGCTTTTGCATACTTGTGTTTGCCTAAGTAATTTAAAGCCTCAAACTATCTTATCTCTTCGTAATAGGTAATACTATTAGCAACACGCTCATTTTGGCACATCATGAAAGAAGTGTCATTGTTTCATATCAAATATCGTTTCCTTACAACCTTTAAACCTAAGTATTCCTTAAAAAAAATCAACTGACATCTGAGCATGAGCAAAATTCACAACTAGATAATCATATATTCCGTGTTTATTTGCTCTGTACTCGAGGAGTGAAGAATGATAGAGTGAAACCAATGCTCGCTCAAACCTCCTTTGTTACGTTATATCATCCTGTCTACTCTCCTCCGGTTTTGCTACTTAATCTAGAGTTTTCCCAATTTCCCTGACACTAAATTCGCAAAGCACCCAAAATAAGAAATAAACGAACATACAAACAATTATTTCAACACCAAAGGAAGAACCAAGGTTAATTTGTTATTAAGTAAATCGAATAGATAATACAACTCGAATGCATATGCCATTTTAAATAGCTCAAAGAAAATTGCTTCAACAACGCAAAAACAATAAAGGGAAAATCACGTACTTACCATCATACCCCTTGGAGAAGAACTCCAAGTTGGTGCAACGGAAGAAGAAAGAGCCGTTTGAATTGTTATTAGGGCTTTGTGAAGAATTTGACATTTGATTTGGAAAAGACACTAGTGATAAATTGGTTCAATTGCTTGTGGGATATACTTTTAATTATGCTAACCCTAAAATTAAAGAAGAGGTTTTAGTTCCAAAGAGAAGAAAAAATGGTCAGCTAAGTGAACTTCCAAATTAGAGGTAATTCACCTGAAGAATCAAAGGCTTTAAAAAATTCTGGGAAGATTGAGCGAAATCACGAAGGCTATGGTGGAAGAAAGAAGAGAAAATGGCTGCGAAGAGCGGTGTTTAAATAAAGAGGCGAAGGCTGGCCTCGGTAATTGAAGAGGCGTCAATCATTTAAATGATTGACGCTTTTCTCTAGCAAGAGACGCCAAACCAACGAGGAAATGCCAGGGTACATACGCTAGACTTGTGCGAATTTCAAAATTCAAAATGCCCTATTTATTGGTAGTGCGTAGGCGAAGGTGGAGCAAACAGACCTATCAAGGATGCTCCTTTTTGTAAACCCCCAACAGCGCCCTTGAGGGGTCATTTTTTTATGTTAGGACCTCACTAATGAAGTCAAGCACCATATGGTCCATATGAGTTGACCCTTGGCCTAAGACTTGATGACCTGCTCCACAAGATCGGAACTGACCCCCCGCCAGGTCATCTCACTAAGTTGCTAAGCTCTGATGACCTCATCGTTCCCTGTCTCCAATGCCGGTTGGAAAACAACTTGCATGTCAACTAGTAATGCCTTATCTCTTAAGGGTGAAAGTACAATAACATTAAATGAAATGCCTTATCTCTTAGGGGTGAAAGTACAATAACATTAAATGAAAGAATGGTCTCTGTACTAAATCTGGCATCATCTAGCAAGTGGTTAGTCAAAAAGCTTGTACCCAAGTACCAGCTAACCATACTTATTAGACCATCTATTTGGACAAATATTAATGCTTGCAATCATTATACACATCTAAATCTTATACTATAAATAGAGGGGAGATGCAAGAGACATTAATTCCTCTCCTTCAACACAATCTTTATCTTGAGTTTATTTACTTCTCTCATTTACTCATCTGTTAAATTCTCTAACTTTGTCACACCTTGAGCATTTATTACTTGAGATAGTTCAAACATTAGTTTCCCACGTATACAAATTCGTTTGTTGGTCAAAGATAAAGTTTGACATCAACAACGTGCTTGCATTATTCAACAAAACATTCAAAACAATTTTTTAAAAAAAAGTAGTAGTAACTGTTAATTTTATCTTAAACAAATGTCGCAGTTTCATGGCTTTCTCAAAAGGCCTTGTTTTTCTTCAGTTTTTTCACCTTCTAGCTTCCATTGAGTCATAGTCTTGCCCAGGAAATTCATCCACCATATAGCTGACGTTTTAGGGAATCTTGTCAAATGACTATTCACAAAATCTACATAAAAGAGACCAAATCGGGCAGTGTAACCATTGTTCCATTCAAAATTATCCATCAATGACCATATGAAGTAACCCTTTAAACGTACGCCAACACTGAAAAGGGAAGGAACATTGTTAATAAATTGCAGTCTTAAAAGGAATTTTAAGGGACAAATGATCATAACTTACTTGATTGCTTTTTTAAGATATATGAGGTGGTCCCTGTGATAGTTAACCCTCATTTCATCTTTACGAGCTTCTGAAATTGTTATCGCCTTATTGTTCTTCTCGCAAACCCCAGTAAATATTAACGTATAATTTCAATATTGTTGCAGATGGTACAAATGTTTTGTATCTTGTGTTGCTACAAATGATCTAATGCTCTATGTCTGGCACTGTAACAGCACGATAAAGATGGTGTGACATAATTTCAGCAACTGATGTGATTTGTGGGAGTGATGATATGTGCACATAAGTGGATGATATTAAGCCACATCACAGTGTGAATGGGCGATACATATAAATAGTAAGATCTGGATTCCATTTTAAAAGATCAACCTTATTAAAAGAGTAATCTAAACTCTTTTATGTTGGTTATTTTTCTTTTTACATTTATTCGATGTTAGATATATCCCTATAACAATAGACACACACAACCCAACAAAACATACCATTTTCCGTAATGTATATCTCATAATTATTATATCTTTCCTTTACGTGAATCATGAGATCATAAATTCCCTTTGGAACTAACTATGTGAAGCCACTCTACACAAGCCTGCATGAATTAAAAAATGTATTGTTAATGACAACAACACGACCACCAACAACAAAGTGATATGTTAAAGGCTAACCTGTGGACCAATAGGGACACCATCACGTTCATCTTAAAAAAAAAAAAAAAATTGAAAAGTATAGATCACTTTACCAAAGGCGTCAATTTCATGATAAAAGTTTATAAGAAGGTCTCTCTACTTACATATGTACTCGAGCTTCGTATCAGCGTAGTAATTTGGTGGCAAATGTGGGGGCAGAGGATTATATTTGGCATCAGCGGAACAGTAATAATTTATGCCTAAAAAAGTCAAAGGATCCTTTCACTATTTTCACTTGATCTTGATTAAATTGAGGAAGACGTTCCCCTACAATTTTTCTCATGGATGGTGGATAATCACCTGTAACAATCGGTGCTACGAACCTGGAAATGAGGAATGCATTAGAGTAATAACCCATATACTTATAATTTACATAGGTTTGAGCTAAGAGTAATAGTCCAAATACTTTTACGTTCTTAATTTATTCTTTTAGGCTAAATTTACTGCAAAACCGTAAAATTAATAAACATCCTAACTTGAAATCGATTGCCCTCGAAGCAGCCTCTTCGTCTTGTGGGTTTCCTTCCCTAAATGGATAACACCAGGTGCAATTATTTGTCATCCCAATTTTGCCTCCTTGAACTTTCTGTATTTACAAATAATACCATTTCTATAATTAATCAAGTATGACAAAAATCTCAAAAGTGCATATACATAATGTTAAAGTGAAAACCTGATAATTTTTCTTGTATATATCGACAGCATGCGCATGAGCGAGGATCAAATTGTGTCCCACAATATAAGGTTCTGTGCCCGGATTTCCTTTGTAGTCATGTGTAGTAAGTTGCGGGGTAGTCACCATTGCATTTCTATGAATAGTTGCACGCCGACATGGAGGAAATATTCCAGTCACATATCCATCTCGAGTAAAGGTCCATGGCTCATTTAGGGTGATCCATTTTTTCACTCGGTCACCAAATTCCCAAAAGATCTAAACCTCGGCAAAGTTACAAAAGTCTTTTCTATATGTAAAAGCAAAGATGAGCTAACAAATTAATCTATATGGTACGCATGTCGATAAATTGTGAGGCAACGAGGAGTAACTCACACAATTTCATCATTTAAGAAGCCCCCATACTCGTCTTCTAAAGATCGGGGAATATCCCAGTGGAAAAGAGTCACGCATGGCTCAATGCATATATATATATATATATTATAATTAAGAGAATTAATAGAAGTCAATAATAACGCCTTGGAAGAAACTCCATTACAAAAGTATATTATTATTATTGTTGTTGTTGTTGTTATTATTATTATTATTATTAATTTTTTTTTTTTATTGGAAAGAAAGTGGCACTCAAATATTTATGCCAGGCATCCAACTGCCAACTCGACGGAGAAAGACCCAGATATTATTTTCCATCCAATTATAATCTAATTGAATTTAAAGAAAAAAAAAATTTAACCTTCTTCCAAGAGGGCGTCAGTGAGATTGTTATAGAACTTTATTCCATCTTTGCATATGCCACCACTCAGTTTCCCACCTAAAACATAAATTAATTAAAAAACTTATAATCATAAATTGAAATAAAAAATATTGTAATTATGTTAAAATTAATTCTACACTGTTTAGAATTTTGTACCTGGCAATATTCTAGTCCATGCAATTGAAAATCTATAAGAATCTACTCTTAATTTCTTCATCAAAGCCACATCTTCCTGCAAAATTGCCAAAAATGAGTGGACCAATTTTTTTTCCCTAAACTATTTTGAACATGAATTTTGGAGAGGTGAAGATTGAAGTGAGTGTGGTTGGCTAAATGAGAAAGAGTCACGAACAAATCTATACAACATAAAACAAATCTAAGACAAATTTAATTACTAATTTGTGTCATATTGGTGACTCTAACTAAAAGTATTAATTAAATTTAACGGTTAATTCAATAGTCAAATGGTGGGCCAATTCCAATTTAAGTAAAATAAAAATAGATAAAGGGCGAGTCAATCCCAGTTTAATTAAAATTAAAAAAGAAAAAATATTGCCACATAAGATTTTAAGTTTATTGTTAAAATAATTCTTTTAGCAACTATTTTAACACCGTCAATGTAAATTATTTTGTAAATTGTTAACTAACAACTCTACTAAGAGCATCTACATTGGTAATATTAAATTAGATTGTTAGTGAAATTGTTAGTTAATAACTCAAAAAATTACCTACATCTTTCAAAAAAAAATTACCTACATTGGTGGTGTTAAAAAAATTGTTAAAAGAATCTTTTTTGTTGGTTGTTAAATTTATTCTTAATTTTAACAACAATTTTAACAACTTTGATAGCATTTAATTTTTTCAAAAATTCTTTTTTTATATATTTAATAAAATTTGTCCAATAATTTTTCGAAGATAATGGGGCTCATTTGACCTTGAGTAGATTTTTTTATTTTGTTTAATTAATACATCAAATGTGATAATTTAATCGTTGTTAAATTTAATTTGTATATGTGGCATTTAACAGCAATTTAAAATGTAATTTTTGCTTATGTAGATATCTAAATTTAACAATATCAATATGGATACTTTAACAACCTACTTTAACACTATCAATGTAGATGCTTTAAGATAAGATAAATTTTTGACAATTTTATTATAATAATAATATTATTATTATTATAATAAAAAAGATGAACATAAGAATATACCCTGAACATATTTTAGTGATCAGTAGCAACACACCCATTGCTATAATCCACAACGCCACCTGCCATTCCAAGGTCACCAATGTTTATAATAATAAAGATGGATTATTTTATATTTATTTTTTTCCCATTGGTTTTTTATTGAAACTTTTGGATTCTGATACCAGCAGTGATAATGAGACACTTAAAAGTATAGTTTTTATTTGTTCCTTGTTGAGGCACAATTTTAAAGGATTAACCTGGTTACAAATTTCTATAAACCTAACATTGAATATATGGAGAATGCAATCTACAAAAAAAGAAGACCTGAAGTATGTAGCGTGAAAGAATCCCAATTAGTCTTGCCTTTGCCATCAATATTCCAAGCACCTTCGATCTATATTGTTAAATATGTTATCCACAAGATGAATATATACACACACATTCGAAATTGACAAAGCATTCTTACTAATGAAATTATTTGGATCCAAAAAAACTTTTAGACAAAACCAAATTTGAATATGTTCAAGCAAGGTTGTTAAAATCATATTTTTAGATCGAACCGATCAAGAGCTTTGAAAGTCGAATCAAAAGATTGAATGTAAATCTTAAGAATCTACTAAGAATTAATTTAGAATTGTCAAAAAAATGTGAAAAAAAATTAACCATAAATATATAACAAGAAGTTAAATAATTTTATAAATAATCACAGTATGTTTAATAAATTTTTTTATACGTGTTTAATAAATTTTTTAAGTAAAGATAATGGGTAATTACTCCCAATTCACACCGTCAATAATAATAACAATTAACAATTAGCAATAATAATAAAAAAAAGGGAATTAAAGGAGTAGATTTGTCATAATATATTAATATTAAATATTAATAAAATATATTTGATTAATTATATTTTTATTGCGATTAATTAATAATTATTTAAGGCTTGGGAAATGTAAAATAAGAAAGAATTATTCAAGGCATGGCAAACTTTGACGGAAAAGAAAAGGGCATTGGAAACGTAAAACTTTAAGCACTTCTTTCCACTCTCTTTCTTACGTTCTTCTTCTTTTCTGCAACAGGTTCTTCTCTTTCCAAAATCCAGACTATCCTTTCTTCTTCTTTCTTGCATCTAGGTTTTTGTATGTCGTCCCTTCCAAAATACAAATACTAAGGTTCCTCCATTGCAACAGCTCATTGTTAAGGGCGCTATTTATCAAGAAAATCGCACAAATCGATGTGAATCGCAATTTTACACGATTCTGAACGATTTTGCTGCGATTCAACTATGACTCTATAAAACTCAGATTTTCCAAGTGATATGAATCGATTTTATGGGTTTGGATACACGATTTTACGATCCAAATCACGATTTTAACAATATTGGAAGAGTTCAAGTATTGTAATTGTTCACATGCATGATACAAATACCGGGGGACACATAGACAATCTAATTAGGTACACGTACCAGACGTGTGCTCTTCCGATCTCCAAAGGTAAAATTCTTAGGAAAATCGAAACGATTGATTTCTGTCTGGCCGGTGGAACCCATGGGGCTATGATTAACTTCGGGAAAATTTAATACCGGAGCTGAAATGATTTTAGAAAGACAAAAGGTCAATATGAGTGTGGTTTGGCTCATCTACTCTATTTAAAGGGTAATTGGCACAAAAGTCCCTACTTTTCAGATCGGAAGAGCACATCGTCCCTCACTTTCATTTTTTTATAATGTCACCCACCTTTACATTTTCTGACAGAATTAGTCCTACCATTAACCAACTGTTACATTTTTCCGTTAGCTTAAGCATACCCGTAACTATTCTATATTTTGTAAGGGCATTTTTGAAAGCTCCACAACACATCATACTTTTTGCCACCAACGTACCACAGCCCATCAACTTCATTTATAATAATATATATTTGTATTATTATGTGTACTTATATTATTATATAAAGCCTGAATTAATGCATTAGTTCTTTTTATAATTTCAAAAAATTAATTTAAATATTTAATTTAATTTTTATTTTTATTTAAATATATGTTATACTCTAAATTTTATTTGCCAGTGTCAATTAATTTAATATTTTTTACACCAGTTTTCTAGATTATAATATTAATTGTTTTTGTAAAAAACTAAAAAATTTAAAAACGCTCTATACCAAATTTTTTTCGATTATTAAAATTGTGATTTTTTTAAAATACTAATAATTAATAAAAAAATTTATTTACAACTATTGTTTTAAACCTTAACCACTAAATAACTGAATAAAATCTTCATCAATTACTAAAGTATTTGATTTACATTATATTTTACTGGATAAGCCACATATTACCATTAAAAAAATTTATTTCATATTATTTTTTTTACAAATGGATTGTTGAACATTATTTGAGTACATGCAATCAGCCTATAAAGACTATAAATACAACTGTTATTATGCACTATCAATTAAAGAGTCAAAAACATAAATCATTTTCTATTTCATATCTAAGATTTATTGATTGCTAGTAAAACTTCTAATTGTTTATAATATTTTCATTTTTTTTATATTCGTTATTTGATATATCTAATATATTTTTTTACTATAATATTGTTCACATCAAAACTTTTGATTGATAAAAGGGGGCATGAAAGAGGGCAGGAATATTAAAAAAGGGTAAAATATATTGACACTACATTTTTTTATAAATACACCACATTTTATTTACATAAATGGTACATAAACTTTATTTGTTATTCATTTACATTCTTGCATGATTTATCACATCTTTTTAGTAACATTTTTATCAAATAATATTTCTTATCTCAAATAATGATTTCCATACAATTTCTTTAGCATGGGACTACCGAATGATGAAAAGACTAATTAGTTTGCACCAAATCATTTGCCTTTTTTTGCTAATTTAAATTATTTAGTGACTTTTTGAACAAAATTTTTACGGAAAAAACCTTTATTGTATATGAAATATTCAAGTTAATAGACAATTAAGAGCAAAAATATGCTGAAAAAAGTTAAGAACGTGAATACAATAATTAGAAAAACTAAGGATCAATGTATAATGCAGTTAGAAATGTGGTATGACTATAAAAAATAATGGTGTCCAATAGAACCCTCCAAAACAATATCTTTAAAATATATATAAAGTATATTGTAGTAGTTTTGTCAATTTAAAAATAATGAACTTTTCCCTTAAACATATCTAGTATTTAATATAACTTTTATTATATATTTAAATATATGTTATACTCTAAATTTTATTTCTTTGTGTCAATTAATGTAATGTTTTTTACTCTAGTTTTCTATACTGTAATATTCATTGTTTTAATTAAAATTAAAAAAATTTAAAAAGGATGTCTACTAAATTTTTTTATTAAATTAATAAAAAATTATTTTACATATTATATTTTTTTAATAATTGAATTGTCAAACATTACTTGTCCATATTTTACGACTATTCCATGTCAATGATCTCTTTTGTGAGATTGTTCGTGTCCGTTGTTGGTTTTCTTTTCTTTTTTTTTTTAACTTTTTCATACTTGTATATTTTTTTCCTTAACTTTAACTACAATTTTAATTATGGAGTCAAAATATAAATCATTTTCTACTTTCGTATTTAAAAATTATTGACGATTAATACAATTTTTAATTATTCATAACACTTTTAATTTTAGAATAAATTTTATTTTCTATTATATCGGTTAACATATCTAACTAGTGTATTTTGACAACAACATTATGCATATTAAAACATTTATTTGACAAAAGGGCATATGCGATAGTGGGGGGATAATTAAACAAATATCTTCAATTTTTTTTAAAAAAATTTAATTAACAATATTTACAAAGTATATAATTAAAAGCATAAATTTGATCACAAAATCCGTCAGAAATTTCCGATGGCATCGCCAAGCCATCGGAAATTTCAGACGGAACAGTATTTGCTGTCGAAAATTTCCGATGGCCTGAGGATGCCGTCGGAAATCTCCGACGGAACTGTTTTCGATGGCAAAAGTATGCGTAGGAAATTTCCAACGGAAGAGTAATATCCGTCGGAAATTTCCGACGGATTTCTACCCATCTCAAAGTTCCGACGGTTCCGTCGGAAGTTTGAGACGGATATGCATCTGTCGCAAAATTTTCGTCGCTGATGGGGTACTTTTTAGTAGTGTATACACAAATGCTTACTCGTGTTCTAGAAATGACCTAAAATATAGTGATTCATATAAAAAATGTTGGACACATAATACAGTAATCACGTTTTGGGAGTTCTTGAAAAATCATTGTGTCCAAGAGTCAACTGCGATTATATTTCTCAGCTAGACTATATAACACATCAATATTATTATTCAATCAAATAAGTAAATAAATCAAAGTCATAATTCATATTTCAGAAAAGTACCTCCTCAAGATCAAGTTCGCTACATCACGCCATTAAATGTTGCACCTATCTTCCATTTATTCCCCAACATACACCAGAACTGATTGCTATGTTCATCAAAGTCCTTTATAGATTTCCACTCAAATATTCCACATTATGTGATAATTTTTTGAATAGCAAAGAAAAATAGCTAATGATCCCCATTCAAATAAAAGATCACCTAAGCCATAAGATTTAATTAATTGAAAAATAATAATTAAATTAATTAGATCGGAAGAGCTATTAATGATCCCCAGAACCCACATCTACTCAAAGCAAAAGCATTTGTTAGCCATGCTTAAAATTCACTTCTTTTCCTTTCGCAACAAACACTCAACATATTAAACGAATATACTTATATAGTTGAAAACGAAATACGAATAGGATATTCATTTTGGAAAATGGAAATAAAGAAATTATCAATTAATTAGTGTAGTCCAAAAACGAATAAAAATTAAGAAATCAAAACATGATATAACTTGTGAACTTAATTAGTCAAAACACTTCAGTCAACAAATTTAT
>CAVNYN010208087.1:0-30209 GCA_963692815.1 Nyctanthes arbor-tristis | reverse complement strand
ACAAAACCTATATATATACACATACATACATATCAACCACAAAACCTAGCCACCACGTTCATCACCATTTAACATTTTTCAAACCGCCACCGCCCCCCACCCCGCCACCGCCGCCACCACCACCACCACCACCACCACCACCACTACCTCACCCCATCCCCACAACAACCGCCGCCATCACCACCACTATCATCACCGCCATCGACACAAGGAATTTTGTGGCCTTGCTATAAACTAAAGCGGGAGACTGCTACAGAGAATAGGGGAGCAGCGGCTGCTGTTTGCGGAGGCCTCGGGTGCTACACTAGTTCAATGTCACCTGATCTAGCTTCTAGATACCCACCTCCCCATTTTCCCAAAACTTTTGCCTTTGTGGTATGATTTTTTTTTTTTTAAACTTCAAAGGTAGGACATATTTAGTTTTTTTTTTGGTACAATAATTAGAAAAATTTAAAATTTTAACTCAATAACTTTTGCAAAATCTTTTTAAAAAATGGTGCCCTAATAATGTCACACACAACACATAAAAATGGTCTCCCATCGACATTCAGTGGAATTTATACCACAGGACGCTTATGTGACATGAGCTAGATCATTGAAAACTCACACGTAGGTGGAACCTACATGTAAGTTTCTAATTATCTCCCGACACATAGTCGTCTTGCGGTATAAATCCACCACACATCTGACAAGAGATTGGGACTACATACATATTGTGCTCATTGGATAAAAACTCATGACATATATACTGAATAAGAATTTTCAGAAACTGGCCAAATAACACATTCTGATGTCATTTGCTGCTTCACTTTTGAAATGAATCAATCAATTAAAAATGTGACTTACCCACCTATTGAGATGTCAGTTGCCAAGGTCGGTATCCATGTTAGTGGATGACGTCGAGAGCATCTCCAATAGAGGGTTAAGGTTATGGAGTGGTTTGTAGAAGGGAGATGGAGAAAATGTAATTATTTTAATTAAAGGTGGATGAAAGGAGGTGAAGGGAAAAAAGAGAGGAAAAGCAAAAAAGAGGAAAAGATAGATAAAAACTCAAAAATAATGATAAAATTATAGTAGAGAGTGTAGATATGGAAGTGTATTTTTAGACCTTATGACACGATAAAGGAAAAGTAAAGAAAAATTAGTGTAAATAAGTGGAAAGTGATTAAAAGAAAAGAAATATTAAAAGGAAAAAGGAAATATATGGGGTCGACGGTCGACCTATTTTTCTTGGCTCTACGTCTTTCTTAATCACCCAAAACCATTAGCATTGGAGATGCGACGCCATTCGAATAAGGTTTTTAGAAGTCGCAATTCATTTACTTCTGGCGATTAGCAAACGAAGAAAAACAAGCCATCTGGTTTTCATTCTTCGGCCTCGTCTCTCTCGGACACAAAACTAGTGAACTAGAGTTTCTCCTGAGAGTGTTTTGAAATAAGGATTTAAAGCAATTGGTAATTTCTCCTATTATACCCAATGTCTTCTACCCTTGAAATTGAGGCCCGAGAGTAAGCACCCGTCCTTATATGCTTGAAATTTTACACACTTCTGCGTGTGTATTTCTTTAGTTTCAACTTACATCGTCTTTCAGTAAAATTTGCCCAATGGTTAGGTTTCAAATCTTTCAATTTCCATGTTTATTTTATGACGAGCTTGAAAAGATTAACATGTCTTGAATATTGAGTCACTTTTAAAGGTATATAATGGAGTTCTATTATTTGTTTATTTTTGGCAGAGTTTAACAGTTTTAATTTACACACAAATATTGGTTTCAGTCTTTCTATTAATACCGCGTCAGCAAAATTTTGTATCCCTATATTCTGGTCTGTAACGAGGAAGTTAAAAGAACTATCTGGTAGCATAAAGATTCTGCATAATTTTAAACAGAAGTGTGTAGGTACTGCTGAGATAGCTGTTCCTGAAGCATAGCTAATATTTTAAATATAATTACTGAAGCAGCAAGTAACCAGTTAAGTTTAGTTTCTTTATGGGCAAAAGTTTAGTTTGGATAGATTGGGAACCTCACCAGACTTTAACTTGTTCTTTTGGAATGAGAATATCATTACTAGTTGAGTGGTAGTTTTTCTTGTTTATAGGCCATTTCCTCAAAGTAATTTGGTTCTAGAACTTTGGTGTTCTAGTTTTATTTTAGTCTGTGGCAAAAATGTTCACAAAACTTGGTAATCCAATTTGTTCTCTTGAAGCCTTGTCTCCCTCCATTTTGAAATCTGTATCTGAGAGTGAGATTCTTAAAAGAAGTTAATTCTTCTCTACTTTGGCTGAAAAAACAAGTTCTCAGCCATAACTACAATGTTTTTGTAATAACAAAGTTGCTATAACAATTGGTCTATCAGACTTGTCAAATGTATAAAATATTGCCAAGGGACAAATAGGAGAAGATTTCACTACTAGTTAGAGTAGAGAAAATTGTTTGATTCTTTTGTCTATGCCAAAACCATTTTATGCCAAGACCATTATCTAGACGCTAAACCATTCATTCTATCTGGAGCGCTTCACATAACTTTGTCATTTAGGGGGATGTTCTCAGTCTTGACGTGATGTGTAGAGATTGCCGTTGAAACTGCGAGTGTGCTTGGTGTCACCTAGATATTACTTCCAAATAAACTGTGAATTTTTCTTTTTCGTCATTGTTTCTGTAAAAATTGTTAGAGGAACATGATTCAGTCTTATTATGCTGCAGAGTTGCCCATAAAATATAGTTGATGCTTTTTTCACTTGCAGTGTGATTAAAATCGTTCTTCAATTCTGCAAAGAGAATTCCTTGCACCAAACTTTCCAGACATTGCAGAATGAGTGCCAGGTATCTCTGAATACGGTAGATAGCATTGAGACATTTATTGCTGATATTAATAGTGGAAGGTGGGATGCCATATTACCTCAAGTTTCACAACTTAAGCTTCCAAGGAAGAAACTGGAAGATCTATATGAGCAGGTAAGCATCTCCTGATATTCTAGGAGAAACATGTTCAGCTTGTGTCAGCTATCTTATATGCCTTGAAAGTTTCTATGTTGTCTGCCTTAGCCTTGTTGAATTTCAATACTCCATGTATAATTTTGATTTTTGAAGAGGATCTGAAAAACTATAACTAGGGTCCAATTTGTGTTCAATTTTTAGTTTTCAGTTTTCAATTCATTTTCGTTTAGTGTTTTAAAAATAATTTAAGAAAACATGATTTTTTCTTTTTAAGTTTTTACACTGTAAACACTCAAGATGACAAAATTTCATGTTGAGATCTCACAAAATATTTCCGTGTTTTTGAAAATACATTTTGAAAAATATGAAAGCAAACACGTTTTCAGTATTTTGATAAACTGAAAACTAAAAACGGCCTCAAAATGATAAGGGTCAAAGAGAACATGCAAGTAATTCTCATCATTCTGCTGAAACAGTGTTTTGTAATGTCAAAAGTGAGATGCATGATTTATTATGTGTCTTTAATCAGTAATCCGTAAGCATTGTGATCTCATATGATATTGTGTTTGAAAATATTTAACACGAAATACTCATAACTGGAAACAGTATAGACAATGCTGTACCCAATTTGATGTAGGTGAACAAGGCCGAGATGCGGGTCTGAAAAATGGGCTTCACGATTATTACCCAAAAGCTGGTTTCTAGTAACAAGAGTTGCAAGACACAAAAACACATTTTCGTTCTTTATTGTACACTTTATAATGGGGCAATGACGTTTTTGGCCCTTCCCTTATTATTTAGTCTTGGAACAGAAGACAATGGGGAATTTTGCTGCGTGAATCTGAGTTATTTTCTTTCTTTAATTTTCCTTGGATTAGCTCGAAGAAATTCAATTCGTTCCAAAGATACGCTTGTTACGTCACGATTCCTATCCTGGTCACTTTGTATTTTCAAACTGATATTCTGATTGATCTACACATTGACATCCTAGCAAGCTGGCTGGCTCCTATACTAAATATGTGGAATCCAATAGGCTTACCTGCTAACAGGTCACGAATTCGAACTTGCCAAATTTACTGTAAGAGGATTGCAATCTTCTGTTTGTTGCTATCTGGAAACATAGACAGGATAACTCTGTTTATTGAATGTAATAAGCGGACAGCTTCATGCTCGTTCCAGTTATAAATTCCGAACTTTGAGTTAATACTTCTGTTTCTAACTTCTTTTGGTCCTAACAAATCATTTTCTTACTACATTTCCTCCTTCATTCTGTTGAATGTACTAACGCTTTTCATTTTTGTTATTTGTGCACAGATTGTTCTGGAAATGATTGAACTTCGGGAAATTGATACAGCACGTGCTATATTAAGACAGACTCAGGTGATGGGTGTCATGAAACAAGAGCAACCAGAGAGATACTTAAGACTTGAGCATCTGCTAGTTCGAACGTATTTTGACCCAAATGAGGTCATTACAGTATTCCAATGGCTTTTTGTCTTGATTTTCTACTTAGAGCTTGTTCGAGGGAGCTTTATTTTAAATCAGAAGCTGGTCAACAATTCAAACTTTAATACCAATTACATGGTTTCCATAAAAGGCCAAAATTTCACACTTATCAATAATCTTTCTTTACATCCCTATTCCACATTCTAGAAAATCAACTTTCAAAAATTCAATTTTAAATAGACCTGACTAGAACAAGCTTTAATGCTTCATGATACAAACTATCATCCATTGAAGGTAAGATGGGTAAAGCACAAATCGGGATGTTAAGATGGAGATGTTATACTAGAATAAATAAACAAGAGAGATGAGCACATATGCAAACTGGTGAAGATGACATCATTTGAAGTTAATTTCAAGGAAGCATACCTCATATGGTTGATATGTGTTACTCCTTAGACTTGGAGAATTGCTGATTTACAACGTCAGTGTAATCCTAGAATTTATTTCTGGATAGGAGGAGTTGACTAAAATTAAAATGATTTGAGTTTGTTGCGTGGTTTTGACTTTCTTGTTCCCTTTGGCCTTCAGAAAAGTTGTTCTCTCTCTGTTCCCCCCGGTTTTTCAATCTTCTCTAAGCAAGTTCGATGTCTAGGTGCTAGGAAAAAGTTGTATTGAGATCGGAAGAGCGTCAAAAACAATTACTCAGATGATTGTACCATATCATATGCTAGCATCTATTCATGGAAGAAGCGTAGCAGTCTTTCTTGTAGGGCCGTAGGCCATCTTTAAGGCTGCCTGGACTTTTCCAATGCAGTTTGTTCTGATTTGCGATATATTTAAAAGGTCTTCTTAACTAAAGATAGTCCATTTTTGTATAGATTCTTCTTGAGGCTTTCTAAGTCCTTGATCCTATTGTAGCTGGAACTTTACCTTATCAGTTAACAATCATTCTTTTCTCAATATTGAAGAAATTTATTGTTTCCTTTGGGGTTGGGGGTGGGAGGCATTCTGCGGTCTGGTAAAATTCTGTCAATGGTTTCATGGCAGATCTGAGATAACCATGAGGGCCTTCATGGCAAACACCAGCCTTACTTGTATATAACCCAATTTGGTGCAGAACCCTAATTCTTGCCTTTCTTTGCCCCTGTTGTAATATTGTTGTTTCTATTAATTTATTGTGGTTTCGCTAGTACTTTGTTCCCAGTCAAGTAGGTTAGAGCTTGTTTGATTCTCATTATTTGTCTAAAATTGGGAAATTATAATGAGGAGAGAGGTAGAATGTGTATTGGAAGTGTAAAAAATGTTTGAAATATGTGGTTGTAATTGAGCAGTTGTTGTCAAATCAGGGGGGAGTAAAATTATAATTTGAGAAAATAATGGGAATCAAACAAGCACTTAGTCTATGTGTTAAAAAAAAAAAAAGTGGTAGGTTAGTGTACCAGCTACAGAGGAGGTAAACTTATGACAATTCTGTTTGCATTTTTTTTTTTTAAACTAGTCCTTCTCTAGTCTCTCTAATACTTTTGACATCCTATGTACAGGCATATCAAGAGCTAACGAAGGAGAAAAGACGTGCACAGATTGCACAAGGTTTGATGCTGATATATGCTGTTTTACATGATGCTTCACATCATATATATGTTGGGCTGAATTTATTTCTTCTATAAGATGCTTTCTGTATCGTCCATTTTACCCATCTCCATTTCTCTGGGATAAAGAAACTGGTTGTATAACTCCCACCCCCTCACCCCCCCCCAAAAGAAAAGATAAAAACGAAAAAAGGAAGGTAACTGGTTGCATAAGATGTGCAATTTGTGCTTAAAGTATTCTACACAATAAACAATTTACAATGATATCTAAGCCCTATCTATTTCAAAAATTGGTCAAACCAATCACATCTAGGGTGTGTTTGATTGCAAATGTTATTTACGCCTTGTTCTCTACAACTTATTTTTTCACTACCAAAAAACTTTACAATTCAAATCTACACCAACCACATATTCTCTCTATATAATTCTTTCTCACAATTCCCTATAACCTCTTTCTACTTTTCCACCATACATTTCAAACAATAATTTCTTTTCATCAAAAAAGCTAGAATACTAGCTACAAAGAACAAACCCTTAGAGGGTGTAAGGTTTGATTTTTTCTATAATTGATTTTTTGAAAAAGTAATTTTTTGGGAGAGGTGTGGCTGAAAAGGAAAAGTTATGAATCTACATGCAAAATAATTTTAATAAATAAATATGTGGTTGAAGATGGGTTTGAGGGGGATTGGATTTTGAAAAATCAAAACATACAAGACCTTATGGGAAATGTCATTTTTCCATCCAACTTCTCACTCTTGTGGCGTTTGATTGATACATTTTTACATGGAAAATGTTCTGCGACTTCTGGTCGCATTTTTCTTGGAAATAAGGAAAAGATATTTCTTATCTTTTGGATATGTTAGATCAAGGCAATTCGCACTCTCTAATTTTAATTCCACTTCTAATCAATCATATCGCAGAACATGTTTTCCATGAAACTAATTAAAGCTAATTAATTGTCAAGAAAATATTCTCTGCATGCAAGTTCCACTCGTGCAGTCAAATCCAAACCTCAACACTCATTTGGGGCTGAATTTTTAGATTTTGCATGTGATAATTATTCATTATGGAACACTGGCATTGTTCATCGTGTAGTTTATCTCCAAATATTTGCAGCTTGACGCTTGGACTTGCAAGAATTCCGTGTAGCAATATTATTATGCCATCTTGGGCATAAAATTTAAGGGGATTTAATCAACATATATAATGAAATGTTAACTCCAATTGGCATCTTGGGCATAACATTTAATGAATGTATGATAATAAGTTAATTGAATTATTTATGAACATGAATTCTCCTAGTCTCTCATTTCTTCTAAGCTGAGCCTTTCATCTGTATTTTCAGCTATTGCAGCCGAAGTTTCTGTGGTCCCACCTTCAAGATTAATGGCCTTGATTGGTCAGGCTTTGAAATGGCAGCAGCATCAAGGTTTCATATTTAGAAAGTTTTAACATGCAATTTTACAGCTAGCTCTTCACGGTGTTGATTTTACACCTACAATCTCAGCTTCTTGATCAAAGAAAATAATGGAAACGTAGCTCCTGATATTGAGAACATATTTTAATCAGTTTTCTATGCAATACACTTAGTAAACACAACATTATAAATAAAGAAAGAAACTAAATCTGGACATGACAAAAATTGTATGAATTTACAGGTCACTTAAGAGAAATAATAAATGGATCTGTAGGATGGGTTAATGATAAAATGAAAAGTTTTTTCAGTTGTTTCCAGTAACCATTTTTTTCCCAATTAGTTTTAGTTGAAAAATGTTATCAGCTCATGTATATGTAATCCATAAGTTCTACTAAAGTTTCCATCTTGACGTTTGGTTATTGTTTACAGCTAGCTTATAATATTCTTATTTTGCTTAATGCCATCTGTGTTTGTCAGGCTTACTTCCACCTGGTACTCAATTTGATCTATTCCGAGGAACAGCTGCTATGAAACAAGATTTAGAAGAGATGTATTCAACAACTCTTGGGCATACTATAAAGGCAAGTGATACAACTAATGTCATTCTGATACCAGGTTCATGTCTTTGAATTTTGATGCATAAGCTGCTTGCAGAAAATCTACTTCCATACAATTATTTTGTGTGCTTTGTATGATCGCTAGAGTGGGCTTCTGTTAAAGTATCCGCTCATCTATGATAAATGAGCAATCTTTCTCTGTTTGAGGGTGGTCTGTTTCACCATTTACCATTTTTATTATGCTGTGGAGCTCCAGTTAAAATTCTTTCTTAAAAATAGTTCTGTTGTATGATGCTGTATTCTTAATGGAGAGATTGCTTCCAGAACATATGTTTGTTCTTTCCTGTATTACACTTTCCTCGTCCCTTCTCAGATTACAAATTTGGGACATTTAAGTTTTCTGTGTGCTGTGGCTGCAGTTTGGGAAGAAAAGTCATCCAGAATGTGCTCGTTTTTCACCAGATGGACAATTCCTTGTTTCCTGCTCTGTTGATGGATTTATTGAGGTTAATTTATCAAAAATTTCTTCACCCCTATAAATTTCTTGGTTGCTCATTCTGTTTCTGTCCAGGTATGGGATCACATTAGTGGAAAACTGAAGAAGGATCTTCAGTATCAGGCTGATGTACGTTATCTCTTCTAGTTTCCATTTCTTTTCCACGCTTCAGTTACTTCAGTAATTTAGCATATCTATTTTTCTTACTTGCAAGATTAATTACTATCTATTTTTCTTACTTGCAAGATATGCCTACTGATCTAGAGGCTTAACTAAATTAGTCTTGCGGTATTATAATTCAACACCTTGTATCCAGAGATATGTTGTCAATCAACTGATTCTGATAGTTTTGTCATCATTGCGGGTCAAAATCCCGACCGCATCTGCCCCTAGGCAGACCCAATCCGGCCTGGATTTTGGCGGGTCGCCGGGCGGGTCAGGAAAAATGTTTCACGGGGCGGACGGAGCCCGACCTGTTGCCATCCCAACCTCAAATGATAAAACGATCTGATCGTGTTGCAGAATCATATATTGTGGAATTTTATGATTCTATTGGTAGACCTTAAGAGATGCTAGCAATTTTAATGATCCTAACGATTCGAGTAATTCTTTACTTTTTTCAAAGAATCATAGACAGAGTTTTAATTGTTGGGCATTTCAGCTACACCTGTCAATATATAAAAAGAAATGAAAACCAAAATTCCTCAGTTTTAATGTTTTAAAAGTCTTTTTTTCTTCCATCAAGATCGGAAGAGCGTCGAGATACTTGCATTTCTCTTTCTGATCTGTGCATATTCTTTATTCCTCTTTCAGGTCAAATTTTTTAATGGGGTTGATCGAAATTTAATCGTAAAAGTAAACTTGTTTTTCAGATTGTTGATGCAAAGTAATCATAGCAAACATGGTCAAGAAGCTCATGACTTGCACCATTAATTATATTCAGTTTGATTCTCGGTTTATTGAATCCATGCCCTTCGCGTCAGTGTACATTGGAAACATATTTCTAGTTTTAGTTTCTTGGCATGAATGTAAACTTTTTGTAATTATTGAGTCACTCTGGATAGCGAATCTTAGTTACAAGTTTGTATAATAACAATTCTAGCTTTTTTTTGGTATTATCTTGTCACTGACTAGCGATACATTGACAGGAAACTTTTATGATGCATGATGATGCTGTCCTCTGTGTTGATTTTAGCAGAGACTCTGAAATGCTTGCATCTGGATCACAAGATGGAAAAATAAAGGTCAAGCTTGCTTTAATTTTCAGCTTTTATGAATCGTCTCCAGTTGCTTAGTCTTTTAATTTGCCGTTTCCCAAACGGCGAATGTGTGGCAAGAAAATATGTAAACTTACTCAAATAACAAATAGAAGAAACTAGATAATATTACTTTTGGGTGAGATTTTATCCTCCCTTCAAATAATATTATAGTATAGTGTAGTATGGCTGGTAGTGTTGGATTCCAGTCTAATTTCTTGAAAGGTTATTGCCTTATTGATGCCATAAAATGACTTGCATAGTTCATAAAGATAAAGCATTGTTGCAGATATCTTTATAGTTCTAATCTGTTTGGTTATAGGTGTGGCGTATTAGGACCGGTCAATGCTTGCGCCGGCTGGAACGAGCTCATTCCCAGGGTGTCACGAGCCTTGTGTTTTCACGGGATGGAACTCAGTTGCTGAGTACGTCATTTGACAGCACAGCAAGGTTTGAACTCCTAACCTTGGCTCTCCAATTAAAATGTGATATTGATAATACACCACGATTTGTTTACAATTTAACCTAGATATAAGAAAGGGAGAAAAGTAAAAATAAAACTGCATAACAGAGTACACCATTCGTAATGCAAAGGTTCTCTTTTTCTTCCACATCATCATCAATGAAGAGATAATGATTTTGACAAAACTCCAATGTTATTCTATCATATTCTGGCGATCCATTTGCTATCTACACACTTCCATTATTTTCCTTCACTATTTGATTATTATTTTCTAGTTTTAATTCCATTGTTGATACAATATCTCGGAAGATAAAAGGAAAAATCAGTGCTGCTGGTGATTGGAAGTATGGTTCCACTGTGTATGAGGAAAGAAAATTCACGTTATCTGTGTTTTGTGGTGAATACAAAAGTATATTTTATTTCATCTAAATATATAAATGCGTGGTTAGTTTTGTCATTTAAGGTTATGTTACTGCATTCGAAAAATATCTAAAATGGTGGTTAACGAACAAAAATTATGGTGGCAATATAGCCACCCAAAAAGAGATCATAGATGCTTGAGATGGGCGTCTCTTACATGTTTAATGCTTCCCACATATTATACAGAATTCACGGATTAAAGTCAGGCAAGATGTTGAAAGAATTTCGTGGCCATGCATCTTATGTTAATGATGCCATCTTTACGAGTGACGGCTCTCGTGTCATCACAGCATCAAGTGATTGCACAGTGAAGGTAGGTAAACCCAGTTATGTAATGTCAAAAGAGACCAAACTTTTCAGTTTGCATTTCATCTACTTGCTTAATGAATATGACTGTTGTTTCAGGTTTGGGATTTAAAAACTACAGACTGTCTACAGACATTTAAGCCACCACCTCCCCTTAGGGTAATTCTCTTGTTGGCATCTCTTGGTGATTGCAACTCAATTTTCATTTCATTTCCTTCGGCCTTTTCTTTAATATATGAGTGATTCTTGCCTTAATTGGCATCTTTTATCTCTTTAATCTATAGGGAGGTGATGCATCTATGAATTCGGTCCATCTTTTCCCTAAGAATACGGATCACATAGTTGTTTGTAACAAGACATCATCGATATACATCATGACACTCCAAGGACAGGTAATCATATATACTTTTGTTATCTGCTTGCTCTTGACTTCCCTTGCCTTTCCTCCTTGTTGCACCCATATAAACCATAACAGTGAAAAGTGAATTAAAGTAAAATTGCTTATGTTTTTGCACAAGAGAGTTAAAAAGAAAGTATACATATTATTTGTGCTTGTGTTTGGATATTCACCATTTTCTGTTTCAAATGCAGTATTTTTTTTCTTTATGTTTGAGATCGGCAAAAACATGGTTCTAACAATGTACATGCTCAAATAAACAACAGCAAGGAGGAGGAGGAGGAGGAATGGATATTATAGATAGATGAAGGATTGTAAGATCCTGTGAAATAATGATTTAAAATATTTTCAGAAGTGAAATAAAATTTCTAATCACAAATTATCCACAAGTGATTGATTAACTTAAATAAACATAAAAGAAAAAGTAAAACAAAGGCATTCATCTGCCTGTCAAACATTCTACGGCTAAGTTTTTTGTCACAAGAATAATTTTAAACATAAATTTTCTAACGTGCTGCTCAATCTTCGGAATGAAAGTTTTCTTCATTTGTGTTAGAGGTGCTTCCCTCATTGGAATTGGGGTCTTGCACTCCCGGGTATTGTTGCTTTTGCCAATGCTTGCCATGAACCAGTCATCATCATCCTTCCTAAAACCATCTTCAAGAGTTTCCAAATCTTTCTCAAAAGTTTCAAACACTTTATCATCACCTGTACCATGTATATAGTAGAATAACAATATTCATGCATGCTAAACTGAAAATTACTAGCCTCTTTGCTTTAGACCTAAACTTTATAAAGAAAATTGGACTGAAAAATAGAAGAGTGTTGACGAAGACTTCATGATTCCTTTAGACTCGTTGCAGTGAAATTTTCGTCAACTAACTTATTACTATCTATTTAGTTCTTTTTCTGCTTCTCCTCTGACGGTTCTATTGAGAACATCTAACCATTTTCTGGTTTTGGGAAGAACAATGTCATCTTTTTCTTTTATATATTCATCATCCTGGGAGATATCATTGAAACAAACCCCAAATCATGAAATTGTGAATCCTCAGAATTTGTACCAGTGCCATTGCTTCTTAGTTGTCTCTGTTAGCCTCAACTTACACATGATAAATCCCAAATCATTCATCTTCATTTGGTGTAAATGTTTCCTCCTCTTTAGTGCACCTATAATTTTAGAAAATCATTATAGTCTTAAAATAAAACTAATTAACTGAAGCTAATTTTACACACCACTCCAAATTCATCCACATCGTGACGATCTAAAACCTAAACTCAACATTCAAATTGCAAATTTCTCAAGTGTGTCCATTTATCTCATTAGGAATCCCACCATTCAGCTCCCATTTATTCATTAAATAACAAAATCTGTTAGCAATTTATTTCTATTTTGAAAGACAATTTGATTTCATGAAAAATGAGTTGTGGAGATTTGTGTGGTACATGTGGGTCTCATGAGATATGTGGATGTGATTGCTTTGACCAAATTTTGCTTTGAATTAGAATGGGTCTGCTAACACCAGCATGAATTACAAATTCGACAAGAATAAGAGAATCAGCGTCCAAAATGAAGTTATAGGTTAAAAAACCAGCAGCATATAGTGATAAAATCAGCACTTCAACATCATAAATTACACTATCAACATGTAAAAGTGGGAGACCTAGACTTTTCTTGTTCTATATCAAGATTGCTGATTTGACCCCAAATGATCCTTCTGCCCTTTTGAATTTATCTATTTGCAAATCAGTGTCAACTATATCCTTGGAAACAAGCACCACTCTTTGTATGCAATTATAAAGCCCCTGTCCCATCTTAAGTCTCTAGAGTAGGATTGAACTCTGGAGTATAATGGTAATGTGGATTCAAGTAGTATTGTGCAACATGCAATGATCTATGTAGTTGGAGCTCTCATCTTTGATTGATTATATCCAATAGGGGTTGCAGCTGCATCAAAACAACGGAAATTTTTATTAGTAAATTGAATACTGCTAAAACTTGATATTTAAACAAAAGTATAATATATTGATTGATCTCTTTTGGGCATGTTAAAATTATTCTGTATTTTGATTTTTGTATAATCAATTTGCTCATAGATAAACCCTGTTGATGGCAAGTGGCAACATCAGATTCAACCATCCTAAAGCACTGCTTGGACACTTTTTCTTGTATTCTAGAATTGCAAATCTAAAGTACAAAAATGATCTCCTATGAACTTGTTGGTTGATTATCACACCAACCCGCTACGTGGCCTGGTATTAAAATTTGGGGGGGGGGAATAAAAAACTGTCCCCTCAATTGCCACACGTCCCTCCCCTGTTTATACACATCACTTGATTAGCATAATAACATGCCAAGTGACTGATAGGAGAGTGGGAGAGTAAGTAAGTAATAACCTTCCTACCAATTGCAATTATCTGTTGACTTTCTTTATCAAGTCCTCAAGAATTAAATCGATGCGATGAGCAGCACAAGGACTCTACAAATATCTGAGGTGTCAATAGAGCATAAAAACACTGTTCCTTTAGGACCATCCGGTAAAAATTTTCAGATTGATCCGTTCTTTTTTATCTTACCAGTCATCACAGACGTTATTTCACTTCTAGTTCCTCTACTCTTCTTTGAACTCTTCGAGTAAGTTTTAAGTTCTGGCCTTTGGTTAAAAGTGGGTAAGTCTTCTGGCACCCTTTGGTTGGCTCAGCATTCTCTAGTTCCAATATTTTCTTTGTAAATTCAACAAGTTAAGAACCAAAGAAAATCCCTAAAACCCTAAGAAAAACCACATAGGAGAATTTGAGATTGCTTGCCTTGGTGAAGAGAGAGAAGGAAGAAGGTGTAAAATCTGAGATTAGTTTGAAGGCTCTTAACATCTTCATTCTCCTTTGATATCTTGAAGTACACCAAAGATAGCCTGATAAGGAATAGCAGGGATATAGAAGCAGCCAAGAAGGGGTAAAGTGGGAACTAGGGAATGAACGGTATCTGCAATTTCAGATTCGGGCAAATGGTGCTTTTCTATTTCTTTTACCAATTTTCTTTTGAGCCTGCATAAAAATGGAGACTTTGTGGCGCAGCCGACTGTTAGGAAAGATTTGACCCATTTCAGCTCAAATGAGAAACAAAATTTAGCTCACTAAAAGCAGAAAACATAGGATTGTTATGGTCATATGAGGTTGCGATCGGTGCAGTCCTAACTCCACCCTGCCACATTCCTAACAAATTGCAGTTCCACACACAATCCATATCGACATATTATTAGGGTCATAGGATAGTAAGATCGCGATTTTGGCTTCATCGACATCCACACTCTATGACACTTGTATTCAACAAGCAATTTTCCTTTGTCCCATTGTTTACAAGCTTTTGAAATTACCAACACTGGGAAACGCTTTAGAGAACCGTAAATGGAGTGTCCAACACACCACATGCCATATCCCATATGAAAAACTATAAAATTTCTTTCGTAAGATTTGTTTTATTAGCAGGAATGAAATGAAACAGTTCATATTATACCTCTATCATAATGTTGTACTTTGATCAGTGGATTGTACGGGAGAGTGCTCAATATTTGCCTTTTACACAGTTTATTTAGTTCCATTTTTAAGTTTCTTTTGGAGGTTGATGACAAGCTGCTAAAACTGAGGTTGCTCTTACTCTGGTGAAGGTTGTAAAAAGTTTCTCATCTGGTAAAAGAGAAGGCGGAGATTTTGTGGCAGCTTGTGTGTCACCAAAAGGGGAATGGATTTACTGTGTTGGTGAAGACAGGTACTTGTGAATAAGTTATTTGCTAGTCAGTGCGCTTGTTTCTTTCTTTGCTACTATAATGTAATGTAAATTTATCTTTCTTTGCCATTATCCTGTGGACATTTTTATTGCACTCTAGCGGGATAGTATATGTATAATTTCGGGAAGTTTTCATCATGCGTAATACATTGTAATTGGACTAAAGTTGAAGAATCTCCTTAATAATGCTTAAAAATTCGTGCTAATTCCTTGAAAACTCAAAGGTGATGTTGCAATTAAAAATTTAAGACAAACTAGTTGTGTTGGTTTTGCAGTTGGTAAGTTTTTAGACTTCTTTCAGGTTAGAGGCTCACAAGAGAAGCTTATAATTCAGGTTTCTTTGTCTTGATGTCAAGATAAAATGGACATCTAGCGTGGTTCAAATGAATAATAGAGTCTGCTGTATTCATCTCTTTCATTTTTGCTCATGTAACCAGACCAATAAGCATATTTTTTTTGCCTCTCTCTCTCTCTCTCTCTCTCTCTCTCTCTCTCTCTCTCTCTCACGCGCCCCTCTAGTTTCACCAATTTATTCAATTTACTTCTTGTGCAGAAACCTGTACTGTTTCGGTTATCAATCTGGCAAGCTAGAGCATTTAATGAAGGTAAATTGGCTAGTTGAGGTTATAGCCAAGTTCAATTATATCTTGTTTCGTCCATGTGTTTTACATTTTAGGCTCAAGCATGCAAATATATATACATACATATACTCCAATGGGATAAAATTCCTGTACGGCCATTTGAGTGGACTTCTTATGGCAATGGTATTATTATTATTATTATTATTATTATTATTATTATTATTATTATTACCATGGTTTAAATGCATGCTGGTATTTTGCCGTGGATAATTGTCTTGGTGTTACTTGGTAGGTACACGAGAAGGATGTAATTGGCATTACTCACCATCCCCACATAAACCTCGTGGCCACATATAGTGAAGACTGCACGATGAAATTGTGGAAGCCATGAACTGAACTTAAGGCCAACCGAAATTTTTCATAGAAAAATTATTTTCTCAATCACTGAACAGTAACTTTGTACAACTGGCTTCCGTTAGATGTCCCTTTTTTTATTTGACCTTGGTGTAGAAACATTTTTATTCCACTGTTGGATTTTATTGTCAGTTTCTTGACTATGTGTTAAGTTGCTTAATATTTGAAGGCGTAGTGAGACTGGAATCTATTAATAGTGCCTCGCTCAATAACAAAGAGAGGCTATATCTACCGGAAAGGAAAGAAAAGAAATGGGAATGCACTGACAACTCATTTCGAAGGCCCAGTGGACTATTCGAGTGTGGGAGAAAAATTTATAATACTCGGAGCACTTCGCATCTACCTTGGAAACCATATCAACATTGGATTCTGCTGTAGCGCCTAAATTCTCTGGGGGTTATGCAACAGGGGCAAATCTTGGTCGTTACGTGTTCTGGAAATTCCAGTTTCACACCAAATTTTGGAAGTTTGAAAGGGCATCTTTACCTGATGCACACTAAGGAAATGGAACTGTTGTGGTTCAGGATTAGGGGATAACATTTGTGGACCGTTAGGGCTATATGTAGGTTAGGCGACGGTAGTGACTTGAAATAGCTATTAAATTCGCATTCGGTTTCTGTTTTTTGTCTATAACACCATTTGGGAAAGCTCTCGATGAGACGGACAAGAGTGACTGCTTTGCCACAACACATGCAGATTTTAGGCATTTGAGTTCGTTTAGGTGGTCAAAATTGTGTGTTTCCACCCTCCCGCCCACCTTTTTTTAAGGAAATCGTTTTTGTTCTTTTCTTTGCTACTTTCTAAGCCTGGTTTGTTAAGGACGCTCTTCCGATCTAGGTTTGTTATATATTTTGTTTCAGTGAGTTGTTGGGTTCTTGGTCGATTTGAAATCCAAAATTTGTAGATTTGTGTGAATCGTTGATTTGTTTTACATCAGGGACTCTCCACGATTGTTATTGGTGCGTAGACGCAATTCTTAGTCGAATACCTTGAACAATTGACAATATATAATAGGGTTCGGTTGTCGATTAAATCCAAAAACTCAACAAATAGCTCGAGATTCAAATAGAAAACATAAAGCAATGTGCCGTCAAAAAAAAAAAAAAAAAAAAGGAAAACATGAGATGGACACATTTTCTTCTGAATCAACAACCAACTCTAATGATATCTACTCCCGGGTTCCCCGTAGCTTTAAGTATATACAAGCTTATTATTGATTAGTCGGTCATTGTGATTTAATAATTTCTAGGATTACATACGATCAGTTTGTCAGAGGATCGTCAGACAATGATTGTCAATTTCATTTCCACAAATACACAATTAAACTAATTCTCAGGACAGAAAGGTCTAGTATTGTGCGTTCTGTGACTGGGAATGGTGAAATACCTTAATTTTCCTTCTTGTTCCCTCAAGTATCCTTCACACAAAAATGCCTTGGAGAATTTATCCTCCACCACTCTATCCACATCATGCACGAATACATCTGTCTCACCATCTTCTCTGTTTCTAGCCATCAAACCGACTGTATAAATTGCCTTCATCCTCCCTGGTGCGCCATCATGATATCCCGTTGGAGCATCCACCATAATTAAATCCCAATCAATGTCATAAACTTCACTGGGCAAGCCGTTTAGAGAAAGTGGGCATTTAGAAAAACTTGGATCAGTCACAAATTTGCATTCTTCGAATTTCAAGCCAATTTCCAAAAGTTGATAAGCTTGAGTCACATTAGTGTCATAAACGACGAAGTATGATTCTAAGAATGGCAACTGCAACTTGATCTGTTGGATCCATGACCTGTCTTCTTCGAGGAAAACTGTGCGCCCGCCATGATTAAGTGATGTCCACATTAGGCTGTCGTGGCCTAATCCGAAGACTAAAAAGTTGCAGGGAGACCTTTTATCGAGTATTCTTTGGGATATTAAGATTTCTTTCGGAGTTTGTTGTGGGGTGACGTTGGAGGATGCATAGTGAACAAGAGCGTTTGCTAACCCAGGGGAGATTTTAGTGAAGCTGGACTGTCTTTAGACTGTTTTGCTTGGAGAGAATCTGAGTTTAGGGGTGCCTCATCATCATGTACTGATGAAGAAGATATTTGCTGACAAGTTTGGAAACTTGAACTGAATATCAAGAGGAGAAGAAAAAGGAAGAGAAAGCAAATTAGCATGAGCTTGAGACTGGGATTGTTGTTAAGGTAGTAGGCTGTAGCTCTCATGGTTCCGTTTTCCGTGTCGGCATTACTAGGCAACTCAAGGAATCTTTAACGTTAACCGGGGAAGTCGACCCCCTCAGCTTTCTATTCCCCCCCCCCCTTCTCTTGATTGACGCAGCATCTCAGGGGATGCTGTCTATAATTGAAATAATATGTTTCTGATTTGGAAGACAGGTACAGTATTAATTTTGCGCATTTTCCCTCACAGGTGTACCGTGATTTGTTATATCTTTATTCAATAAATGAATTCTGGACGCGTCCTGTGCACTCGCATCTATACATGTAAATTTTTGTACCAATAGCATAGCTGTCACTCCATTCTCTTCAATTAAATTAAATTTCAAATTTTTACTATATGACAGCACACCATCAAACCACATATTTAATGTGGTATAACTTTTTATATTATTTTAATAATTACCGCTACATAATATCATTATATGACGATACTTATACGAAATTTAAATTTTAAATCAATTTGTAAATTACCTCAATTAAAAATGTTTGCCAAACGGAATGATAATATTTATCCACATGATTTGTCATTTTCAATGCTATGGATATAGCGCAAACGGGTTCTTAATTAAGTAAGTTAATCAGGTATTTTCCTTCCACTCATAATAATACTGAATACCAAGTTAGCAACAAAGATAGGGAAAAAAAAGAAGGGTAATAATGGTATGTTTTATTGCTTGTTTTTTAATGTCAAGAATTTAATCAATTTTCCTAAACTGTGATTAAAATAGGCAATCAATATATTAAACAATAATATATGTGCGGAAATTTAAATAACACCAAGATTTATTTAACGTCGTAAAACCCTCCAATGAGAAGGGAAAATAGACGGGGCAAATCGACAACTCAACTATCAATAAATAATAATGGGAATACAATATTTATCCTCTCAAGATTATTGTCCTAAATCAAGAGGTAACCACACACTATCACAATCACGCAACACCGTTAAGAACAATATTCTTGGCACCACAAATTACTCATCTAATAACAATAGATGAAATCTAATAATCAATAACAAGAGATGAGGAAAATATCACCTAACCCATTCCAATAATTAACTTGGAGAAACCACCGCTTAAAGAAGACGAATACCAAATAGACGTCAAAACTGCTTTTCAAGCAATATACGAACGGCTGAATTTATTTCCTTCAGCCTTGTTGCTGTGCAAATTTCCGTACGTGAATTATAGTTTGTCTTTTCTACCTTTTTCGTGTATCTTCTTCCTTCTGCAGAATCTCACACGCATGCTTCAACATATATATATATATATAGTGCCTTAAATCTAATCCAATTTGGCCTAGGATTTTGTGTCCTTCAAGGTTTTTAATTTTTATTCAACCAAATTACTTAATTCATTCTCTAATTATTGTCTTGTATTTAAGTTAGATATCATCATCGGCTGGACTCCCCTAACACTTAATAATTTTATTTGAAATCTTGATGAATAAATAACCAAACATTAAGAACGCAAAGTGGGAAAAAGCTAAAAAAGAAAAAAATGGAAAGAATAGAGAAAAAATATAACGAGATAGTAACCACAGTTGCGCCACCACCTCCTCTTAAGGACAGAAGGGCATCTGAGAAGAAGAAATAGTACGGTGACTAGGAACGACGAAATGTCTCAATCTCCCAATTTGCTCAGTAATGTAAGCATCACAGAGAAAAGACCTGGAGAAGGTATCTTCCACTTTCCTTTCAATATCATGCACAAATACATCGGTTTTTGAGCCATGCTCTCTATTTTTGGCCAATAACCCTGCGGTGTATATAGCATTCATCCTTCCAGGTCCTCTATTATAGCTTCCTATTGGTGCATCCACCATGATTATATCCCAATCGGTTTCGTACACTAATGTTGGGAAATCCTTAATAGCAAGTGGACATCTTGAATACCTCGGATCGCACACTACTTCACACACTTTAGTCTTACCTACATTTAACAACTCATCAGCTTGGCTGATTTTGGTTTTATAAGTAACTTGGTAAATTTCCAGTGAGGGCATTTGCTTTTGGACCATCGCCATCCACTCCTTGTTATCCTCAAGAAACACTGTTCTCCCCCCATGGTTTAGTGATGCCCACAATAGGCTATCAAAGCCTAGCCCCACTACCAAGAAATTACAAGGTGACTTCTTTTCTAGGACTCTTTGTGTTTTAGAGATTTCGTACAAGTCTTGCATAGGTGTCATGTTTGCGGTTGCATAGTGGACAAGAGCACTAGATAGGGAGGATGGGATCTTATTGCAAATTGATAAGAATGAAGGATAGGATGATGATCTGCTGATTGGTTGAAAAGATAAATAATTTGATCCCAGCATTACGTAGAGACCTAAGATAAAGAAAAAAGCGAGGATCATAAGCTTAAGGTTTATCGTGGAAGGCTGATTCTTGGACTTCATATTTCTTCGCAAATGAAACCCTTTGATCTTTCACTACTTATAATGTTAATTAAGCCTGTGCAATATTAAATTGCAAGATTTATTTCTCAAATAATATTAACTAAATTACAAGATCACTATGAACACGTGGAAAAAATAATTTGGGAATCTTTCAGACACACTAAGAAATAAAATTTCGTTTCCCAAATGAGAGAGAAATTAACCAACCAATGAATATGAAAATGACTAAAAATGTCCAAGAAAAGAAAAACATGCAAAATATATCTCCAGTATGCTCATTTTGTTTATATCATCATATGACGTACAATTCTAAACATATTTAATAAGCCCGAGAAACAGTAACTTTCTAATTACATATAATTTTGCAGTATTCGTTAGTTTTAAATTATAAGGACAATATTTTTTATATCATCATTCTTAAAAAAGATATACACATCTCAAGGAGAAACATAATGAGCATATTGGAGATATAAATATGAGAGTAACTAGTGACATACAATTTTTTTTAAAAAAAAATAAAAAAAAAAAAGAAAAAAAGGGTGAGGGGTCAGTAAGCAAACAAGGGGGGCCGGAAGAAGTGATTAACTAGAATTTAGGAGAGTAGCCACATCAAGACTCAAGACACAAAACATTGAGAAAATTGGTCTTAGATAGGCATCTCTGGTGAGCGGACTCAGGTCAGACTTGGGACCTTTACGCGAAATGTGAGCATTTAACTACTGCGACACAATTCAAATCATAATTAATGGACATAGTATAGCTAGTTCAAGTTTTCAATTTGAATTGGATTAATATTTTAATATTATTATTATTATTATTATTATTTTAGTCTACTAGATAATAATTAATAAGGAAAAAAATAATTACAAAATACTATCTATTTTGCCATGACTTTTTTTTAATTAAAAAAAAGGGGATAATTGCATGACTAGATCCAATCGACAATTATATCATACATCAAGATATTTTAAAATTATTTGAACTACCGTTGACAAAGAGACTAAAAGATAGGAAGTTTAGAGACAGGGAGGGGCCCTTTTTTGGGGGAGGCCCAAGGCAATTACCCAAGAAAAGTGCTGTACATACTAGGGGTGTGCAAACAGGTTTCAGTCCCAAGTTTTTAAAAAACCAAGACCGGACTAAACATCTTTGGTTCGGTCTCGGTCCTAAAAATGGCAAGCTCAAACGTTTTCGGTCCATGTTCGGGCTCGGTAATAAATTCTGTTTTTTCGAGCTTTTCCAGGCTTATGAATCAAATTTTCTATAAACTTAGTAACGTAAAAACACATATAAATAAAGTTTAGAATAAACAAATAGAAGAGCTTTATACGCAACAAAAGTATTAACATGTCTCTGTAAGGTAGAAACACTAGACTTACTTGTATTTCTCATTTTTTTTATTTTAACAAATCTAAAATTATTAAATATTTGAAATATATATCATAAATTGGAAAATAAATGTAAAAATCATAAATATTATATATACTTTATAATTTTAATAATTTTACAATACAATTTTGATATTTTCAAAAGATAAAAGATAGATAATTCCTACTTTATTATACATTTATAGGGATTAAATATTAAAAAAAATGATGTAATTATCAAAAATAAATAACACTTATAACTTAAAATAAAAACGAGAAAATCAATTTTATTTTTTTTATCAATAAGAAAACCACTTGAATAAATGAGAAGATGTATAAGCACAAATTCTCCACGTCTATATATAAATATATATATATATATATTATATAATAATAGTATGTAACTTAAATAGAGTCAATAAATATATTTTAAATTAGAACAATTTCTTTTAACAAAATCCTTACAATGTTGCAAATTCTAATAACATTATATATTAACACAATTATTCTTGACTATTGCTTAAAAAATAATATAATAATATGATGATTTCTGAAAAAGTTTATTGGCCAAAAAATTCCAACTTGAAAAAGAAATTTAGTGGTATTGTTTTAACTTTTTAATTGTCCCACATTAAAAGTTTTGTAAAAAAACAATATGATTGGAGCTTATAAATACGATGGGCCTTTGTGTAAGTGACTATGTAAATGAAATTTTGTGGACTTTGAGGCAAATTAATAATTGTCTTGGTTATTTATATTTAGTTTAAAGTTTAAATGATTGTCCCACATTGAAAGTTTAGTAAAATGTCAAATAATTGGTACTTATAAATAAGATGACCCTTTTGTGCAAGTGACTATGTAAAGGAAATAGTTTTGATTTTTACCTCTTGACTATTATGAAAAGTGAAAATCGGGTTTCAATTTATATATTAAAAAAAAAAGTCAACCGGTCTTTGACCGGGTTTCCGGGTTTTCAAAAAAAACCCGGGATCGGACTGGACCGGTATGGGACATGACCAGACCGGACCGGTCTTTTTGGCCACAAAGCCCGGACCGAGACCTGCCCGTTTGGTCCAGCTTCGGTCCGGTTCACCCGGTCCCGGTCTTGGTCTTTTTGCACACCCCTAATATAATACATATAATTAGGGGTTAATTAGGGAAATCGGGTGGTTACAATAACTTCTTGGAAAAGTCGGGGACCAAATGTGTAGTTCGCAAAAATCGGTAATTTGCGCAAATAGAACCTCTCATTTGCTAGTATTGCGGAAATAGATCCTATCGTTTCTAACTTGGCGATTTCAACCCTAACGTATGCTAATCCTTGCAAAAAGGACCTTATTATCTAAATTTATCAATTTTTTATTAAAATGATCCTTTTAATCTTATTTTCTTTTTTTTTAAATTTAATTCTTTTTAAAAGTATTTTACCCTTAATTTCAAGTAAAATATAAAGACAAAAATTTATATCTTGATGTATCTATTTTCAACTGCTATCATAATTTTACCTACCCACCACAAAAAAAATGACCTTTTGATTTTTCAGTTAATTGAAATATTTTTTGAAATCTCCAGTGGAAGCTCTGACCTCTTCACCTAGCGTGTGATGACCAATATAAACATCAACATGATACATTAATATGATATATTAATTAATTACTCTCTTTGTCCCACAAAGATAGACGGTTAATTAATTTCACACGAATTAAGAAATGGTTATTAATATTGTTGAGACAATTAATTTTACATATATTTTTTTATTTATAACATTCTATATCATTAATATTGAACTGCATTGGTAGTTGATGCAGATGATTAATTAGGGATGAAACATGGAAATAAAAAAATTAAATGCATACTCAATTTAGTAAACGGCCTATCTTTATGGGATGTACGAAAATGAAATGCTAGACTATCTTTGTGGGACAGATGAGAGTAAAACATGACCTTTTATCATTATATTTTACTTGAAATTAAGGGTAAAATACTTTTAAAACGAATTATATTTTAGAAAAAAAGAAAATAGGGTTAAAATGGTTATTTTAACAAAAAATTGATAAATTTATATAATAAGGTCTATTTTGCAAGGATTAGCATACGTTAGGGTTGAAATTGCCAAGTTATAAACGATAAGGTCCATTTTCGTAATACTAGCAAACGATAAGATCTATTTCCGCAAATTACCCTCGCAGAAATCATGTCACCCCTCTCCCCCGGAAAAATAAATAAATAAATAAATAAATAAATAATAAAATAAAAAAAAACGCATTTGTATCTCTCTATGGAGTGTGTTTCGTGCCCGCTCACCCTCGCCACCACCCGGACCTCACCGACACCAGTCTCAAATGACCTCTCTCTCTCTCTCTCTCTCTCATCAATTTCAGGTAGATGGAGTGTCAAATTGTAATTCCAAATTGCGATTTCACGATTTGATTTCAAACTGCGATATGAAATTGCATCCTTCGAAAGTGCTTAACCAAAGACAACAGAGAAAATACATCACGTACAACTAGACAAAGCCAAACTTCCACATTTACGCAAGCCTAAACGAAGCTTAATTGAGCTGTTTCTCAAAAATACACAAGCTTAAACGAAGCTTAATTGACTGTTTCTCAAAAATCTAACACATCAATCCATCAAGCCCTAATTTCACGTTCCCCCACCATTTCTCAGCATATATCGTTTGCGGACTTGATTTCTAGCCGTGCAATCAATTTCACACTTGATTAGTGAGCGTTTCCAACGGTCTACAGTCAAGGCTGACGACATCAATTTGGGGATGAAATTTTTTAAAGGAACTGGTGAAACAACGCCAAAAGTTCACACTAATCTCTCTCAATGAAGAATTATGCCAAATAATCAATATTAGCCAATAATACGGTACAACTCCAGCATCCAGTGAATTTGAAGAATAAAATCCCCAATAAATTTCGACAAACATATTGCCAATATACCAAATAAACTTTAGCAAATGCAAACAAAAGGGAAAAAGATGGATTGATATTTATCTACAAGCATGTGTACCAATTCTACATAGCACCTTTAACGTCTGTCTTTTGAGCAACAAACAACAATGCATGAACCAATGGGTCAAAATTATCTACCTAATCTAAAATCTATATGTAGATCCAGATGAGGGAGGAGCAGGTGGCAATCGATTAGGGGTGCGGCGGCTGCGGGAGTTAGAGCCTGACCTCACATCACCATTTTGGGCAGGGTCGCTGTACCGACGGCTGTGACCATTAGACTTAGAATCCGCATACACATCAGATGGACCATTGGAAGCAGCATCAAATGCAGATCTCCAGTCATCACCTGACAAGGAACTGGCAGCAGATGGGTTGCTTTCTGAAAAAGATGAGAAGAGAGTAATGCTCATCAGAAATTTCAGGAAAATATAACTAAAAAAGCATATCTAAATTCTAGTATCCCAATACCCGTTGCTTCAAAATTCCAGTTCACTACTTGTCTACTGAAGCAACCCTGGCACAAGCACCCTTTCTCTTAACAGGCAGATCCCATGGTACAACATATATTAGTTCAGATATAAAATGACACAGGAATTTCCCCCCTATTTCCTGTATGTCTACACTGATTCAACACTCAGCCAAAGAAACTATTTGCCTACATCAGGTGAACTGTCAAACACTGCAAAAGAGTTCCTTGTTGGGAAGTTAACAAGATAAAGTTCACCTGTTCCAACGTCACTCGAAGAGTTTGAAGCTGCAGCTGCCTGATTACCATGAATACTAAGTTGCCTAACGAGCCTGGAAAGAAGAGAAGACTGTTTCTGATAACGTTCCCTCCTGCGCTTTACATTCTGGTCCTCCATGAGTAGCTCTTCTACTCGTGCTGTACTTTGGGCACTATTTGTCAAGATTACAAGAGTCATCATTGAAACGAGCAAAAGAATGAGGACTAAAACACAAGACCAATAAGATTATTGTGGTATATATTGATGGATGCATGCAAAAATTTATCTAGAGCTAAGTAGAATGGTAAATTTGGCTCCTATTCTCTCCATCATGCTTCTCACACACATCAAAAATACAGAAACTCAGTTGACGCGGAAGAAAAACTACCAATTGCTAACCTGACAGAACTGTACAACTTAATTAGCATGTCTTCTTTGGCTTTCTCTACTTGGCAAAGAACTGCTGCCTAAATGAACATAAATAATATGTGAATAACAATAATAATATAAATAAATAAATAAAAAGAGAGAGTCATATAATAAAGCCACACAAAGTTATTTTATATACCACTGACCTTGGGGACATTGGCAGCAAGACTGTTAAGAACAGCTTCAACATAGCCACGCACTTCTTGAGCCATCCATCGAAGTTTTTCTTCCGGATCCTCAGGTTTTCTAGCCATTGTATCCTAAAAGAAGCAGCCAATTGTAAATAAGTTCTATTATGCATTGTTATTGCAATACACAAAAACGAGCATCCTGGGAAAGTAAGCCAAGACTAATAGCATCTAAAAGGCGAGGAGGTTCATTAAGTTACTTACAAGAGAACCGTCAGAAAGACTTTGCCGCATTGGACCTGATTCACCCTTCGCTTGGCCTCCTTTAGAACTGATGATATTTCTCAATTTGTTTAACCACTCAGTCTTATCTGCCACACTCTCAGCCTTCAAAACAACAGCACTATGAGCTGCAGAACCAATTGAACATAGTCACAATAATTGTAACTTGAATAAAATTTAGGTAAACGAGAAAGTAAAGGAGTAAACCTGTTACATTGTACCTTTAAGGACCGTCTTGTATGGAACCCTGCTTGTTAACTTAAAAACAAGACTCGGTTGTTTCCCTCCATCTGGCCCATTTGCCTTTTTATCCTTGGAACTTTTTGAAGAAGCTTCATCCTCCAAAACATCTTCAAGATTGCATTCCTGATGTCTCGATGACAGATTACAAGATTGATTAGTTATGATTACTTTTCATCTTAGCTACAAAAAATCATTCCCGAATCTTTGAACAGCTGAGCAATTTAATAAATATAAACTATGTTACCCTGACATGGGTATGGGTACGGGGTGCAGGTATGGATCCAAGTGTCCGATCGTTTATTTTTTCAAATCTGGGATACGGTGACACGGCTGAAAAGGATCCAAATTTTAGACACGGGTACGCGGGTACGGCTCAAATAAAAACTTAATTTTATAAATCAAAATATGCCAGTATTTTATTTTAGACCCAACAGCAGCAGCAGCCGCCGCATCAGCCTGCCTGGGGTAGAGATTGAGAGCTGCCGCCTAGGCTTAGAGATTGAGAGCAGCAGTCCACAGCAAAGGACAAATAAATGTTTCTTCTTCCTCTCCGGCTCATGTTTTCAAATTTCGTACTTTGATTTGTGGGTTTTCTTCTTCACACGATTTGGGTGCTTTTCATGGAATTTTCACTCAAGATACAGGGAAGTTCTCATCTACCTTCTTAATGTATTTTCACTCAAAATACAGGGAATTTTCCTATATGTGACTTTCTAACTTCTATATGTGACTTTTTAATGTAAGAGATTTTTTGCGACGACTATGCGACTTTGAATGTGACTTTTTAATTTCTATATGTGACATTTTCATGTACGTGATTTCTCCAGGGCATTGTATATGTGACAATAATTGTGACTTTTGAATTTCTAATGTGACGTTTCTGTACACGTCATTTATTTTCGGAAAACAAAAGATAATATTGATTGTGACTTTTAAAAAAATTCACATTGATTTTGACTTTTAAAAAAATCACATTTAATGGAAAAAGTAAAATTTTTTTAAGGAAAAAGAAGTCACATTGATTGTGACTTTTTTAAAAAAGCCAAAGTCACATTTATTTTTAGGAGTCTCAAATTAAAAAAAAAAAGTTACATCCAAATCGCAAATTATAATCCAAATTCTAATTAAAACTAGTGTTTTTACAAGAAATCTCTATTTAACCTTCTGATATTCTTTCTTTAACATCAAGTAAAAGTGATCCCACTATGAGAGTTTGTTTTTGGGAGCTTTATGAAATTAAAAAATTTATTAAATCAACAACCACATATTTTTCACAAAAAATAAATTTTCACAGTACCCAATAATGTTTCTTTATATTTTCACCACATTTTCTTATAAATTAACCTCCTTTTACATAAAGCTCCCAAAAACAAGCTCTAAATCTGACGGGTAATCTGGTCAGACACGCACATGGTGAGAGATTGACTCTATAACATCAAGAATATATATATATTGTGGGAAGGGATTAGATAGAGTAATAATTCAAGAAAGTAAGAAAAATGAAAATTTTCAAGAAAGTAAGAAAAATGAAATTATCTTATTGGTTATATTTTTTCTCTTTATTTTTTTTGAAAAGCAAAAAAATCACGATAATAAACCAGTGAAATGATACCAATAAATAAATGCTCTATACATTGATCGAGGAGAGGTGGATGTAGCATACGTGTCTGCTCCTCATAGCATCAGCATATCAATCTCTCATGCAGAAGTTCCAAAATCATAGACACCTCCAATCCTCACAGCACGAGAAAACGTGTCTCATTTTCAGCACCCTCTTCTGCATGCACCCAACCATATATGTCTATAAGGTGTTAATCTTCAAGCACTAAATGTCAAGCGCGCGCCAGCAATATCATTTCTTTTCTTTTATTTAATTTAATTCCTTATCATTATCTACCATTCTTCTTCTTCTCCTCCTCCTCATCTCTTCAGAATTAAACATTTTGCTTCTCTTCAGGGTTTTGCAGATATATACACACATGGATCTGATAAATACTGCGCTGAATTTCTTCGTGCCTCCTGCCAGCCTGGTGATGCTGGCGTTTGCATGGCCAACCTTAACATTCATCAATACATGTGAGTGGATTTACAATACTTTCTTTATCTCTGAAGACATGGAGAACAAAGTGGTCGTCATCACTGGAGCTTCCTCCGGCATTGGGGAGGTATCCGTTTCATTTTTCTTACTCATCTCATCTTTTAATTGTTGAAATTACTTAACCTAGCTCTTTTATATGTCGATCCGAATACTCTTTGGGATGTTTTCATATATTGCTTATAAATAATTAGGTGTACAGTCGGTACTACTGATGAGATAGGAGGTCGACACAATTAGCTACCTTTCACATTTCTTAAGGGGTAAATTTCACAAAAGTCTCTAACATTTATAAAATGTAGTAATTTCATCTCTAACTTCTTTTAACATATGGAGTCCCCAACCTGTCAAAACTTCTCATAGAAGGTCCCTGTGAATGGAATTCATCTATTTTGACCGTTAAAAGGAAAAATAATGATCATTTTACCCTTCATGTATATAACGTAACTTTTTTCTCATTTTATTATGATTAGCAAGCTCTGTTTGGTGTTGCGGTATGCTGGTATGTACGTTGTATTTATTTTTCACATTTCAATGTGATAAGAGTCACAATATTCTCATCTATTCGTATAAAATGTTATTTATAATTAATACACTAGTATATATATACTTAATTGGTTTTCAATATATATTAGTGTTAGTTGTTTTTTGAATTGAATATATATATTAGTTGTTGAATATTAGAAAATAGAAAAAAATATGAAGTGAAAAATATGTGGGGTGCCTTTTAAAGTCTGTGGGTTGGAGATGCTCGAATGTGGAGATATGAATAAAGACAAAGTGTTTTTTTAATTGAATATATATTAGTTGTTGAATATTAGAAAATGGAAAAAAAATATGAAGTGGAAAATATGTTGGGTGCCTTTTAGAGTTGGTGGGTTGGAGATGCTCTAATGCGGAGATATGGATAAGACAAAGTAATCAATTTTCTTGGCTCATCAAATTAAAAGAAAAAAATTGCACGTCACTTTTGTAACTTGTGGGCAGGTATAGGCGTCCAAGACGGTCGCTTTGGACCCCTAATTAGAAGGCGTTGAAAAATTTATAGTCAAGATTTATAAAACATATATTCAAATAATAGAATAAAAACAATGTATACACATTTTTTTAATGTAAAATATATTCAAATTATTGGTTTAAATTTACACTAGTGTTTTGTTTTGTGTATTATTATTATTATTTTTTTTGGGGGGGGGGGGGTAGGGGGTGGAGATCGGAAGAGCACACGTCGAACTCCAGTCACCTGAGATCCTCGTAAAAATCTCGTATGCCGTCTTCTGCT
>CAVNYN010208077.1:3761-26755 GCA_963692815.1 Nyctanthes arbor-tristis | reverse complement strand
GCAATTCATCAAACGCCACAAGTAGGATAACAGATCAATCTTATTCGCCTATCCCTGAATCGAAGCTCCTTGAGGAGATAATTGGCGATGGTGGCAGGTAAACCGAATAGTATAGTACCATTTTGTTTGGAGAACCAAATTTGAATGTCCTTCAAGTCAAAATTTAACACTATGATCGTCTTCTTCTTGTTGTTGTTATATAGTATAAATGATTTGAGAAATTGTATTTCTGTAGATTAATCATGTATATTTTAATAATATATTCTGATTCCATTATACATCAATGGAAAGAATTGCTTTCTTGAGCTAATATTTATGCCTAGTTTAACTATTTAATTAGCCTGGCAAAAGCAATCAATTCTGAATTCTAATATTTTGAAATCTATATGATAGTATCATTGTTCGTTATGATTGCATTATGTATGTTGTTTTAGATGACCTGTGTACTGAAGAACGTTGACAAGTACTGGTTGTAGGTTGGTTTGAACTCAACAATGGTAAAGTTAGGCGATCGAGTAAATATAGTGTTGGCATTGTGAGGATGTCTCTATGTGGTGAACCATTTTATTTTATTATTAAATTAATGAGTTATGAATTTTTAAGAGTTCACGAGTTACTAGTTTATTAATTACTAGTATTCATACATGTATGAGTTTGTTTAATGTTAAACTTGAGTTCAAGTTATTAATATAATAAATTGTTAAATTAAATTGTTCTAATAGCGTACATGTGTGTTTATTTTCATCCACATATACCTCCTAAATTTGTTGGCTATATATACTTCATACAACGAGTTGCATATTTTAGCTAATATTTTTCTTATTGTGTTGGCAAAAAGGTGCTCTATAGTAGAGCTTTGAGTTTGTCGTTAGTGCAAAAAGAATTGAACTATACACCGTATCAATTGGGCTGTTGTATCCTAGACAGGAAAAGCCTTGTGATTTTTTGTTGCACCAGTGGTTGAAGACTTTCCAACACCACACATGGCTTGAATCTCTTCAAAGAATTTTAATTGATTTTTTTCATTTTTTTTCCATTTTTTTTTGGTTTTGTTTGTTCCCAAATTAGTTCCTACCTATTTTATATTCTTTTTTTATACAAACTATTTTATATTCTAATTAGATTATATAGGTAATCTTTTATACCTATTTATTTATATTTGGTAATCTTTTATACCTATTTATTTAAAGGACAGTTGCTGTAACGCCCTAAAATTTCATTTATGTTTCTTGAGATTTTTTTGGAATTTTTAGGAATAAGATAAAGTGCTATGCTAGATTTTATTAAGGATAAAAATTATTTATTAAGAATAAAATATAATTTTTTTAAGATGACGATTATCCTTTAAGGATAATTGCGGAATTTACCTAAGGTAAATGTACAATTAAACAGAAATTTAATTGCAAATTAGCATTTAAGAAAAATTATAAATAGTTGGAAACTAAAATAATTAATATTATGAAAAAAGTCAAAAGCCCAGGTATGCGGTTTTTTTTCCTCCCAAAGGCTGGCCAAGTAAATACCTGGCCAGCCACCTTTTGGTACCTGGCCAGCCAAGTTAAGTACCTGCCTAACTAGGTAACCTACTCGGCTAGCCAAGTAATTTCTACATCTTTTTAACGTTTATACTTTATAGTGTGGTTTTAATATGGTGTATATACATGTGATGTAGGGATAGAGTGTTCAAGCAACTTTAGAGGTAAATGTTAACTCCACCTACAGTACAAAACTCAATTTGTAAGGTCAATTCGTTGAGTTATTGAGTATATGCTTCTTACGTGCGATACGAGAATGTTGCAAACATGTGTACTCCTGTATATTAATAGGTTGATATTATTATATCGTGCATGATGTGCTCCATGCCAAGTATGCATACATTGAGCATATGGATGATGAGCATACGTGAGGAACATGTCATGACTTAGTGAGTTGTACATTGGTGATTGATAAGTGTTTAATTAGGTTGTTAAATTTCTCTATACTAGTGGCTTTTTATGCGTTTTACAAGATTAAAATAATTATTTATGTTGGATTTCTTTATTAGTTATAGGATTGAGGGTAACAATTCAAAAAGAATGAAGTTCGGGCGTGTCTCGCAAGAATTTTGGGAGCTCATAGCCAAGATGTCAAGAAACAAAAGTAGGACCGAAAAAAATAAAAAAATAATTAAAATATGTGCGGCCACACAGGGCATCCGAGAAGGAAAAACAGTCAAAACTGAGTAGATTACAGCATGTGGCCACACGAAACACATGTGCACCCGCATCAGAGAACCAAAATGCAACCAGAAGCCGCTCTTCCGATCTGCACTTTTCTTGCGGCCGCGTGAATGCCTTGTACGGCCGCATGGCCCCTTAGGCGCGAGAAGTTCCAAATTTTTTTCCTTATTTCTTTAGTCTTCTTTGTACGATAAAACTCTCACACGATTTTTCTTCGTTCTTAGGGGTTTTTAGACTAATAAAAAAAGGGGTCTAGCCCATACACCCCCGATATACTTTCATACATTACATTACTTTGTTTCTTGATGTTTTACATAGAAGTTTAGTTCGGTTTTTGAGTTGAAGCTTTGGTTCGAAGATAGGTGAGGGTACCTAATTTAGTAGGATTAACTAATTTCGAGAGGGGTAGTTAATTAATTATGTGAAACTCGATCATTAACTAGGATTGATTTTTGTTGAATCAATGAATTGGTAGCTAGGAGAATCAATGACGGTGAAGTTGTGAGTCCCAAGTTTACATAATTCTTGAAGAAACTTTCTAAGATAACTTGCTCTTCTTAGTTTGCTTAATTTTTACTTATTTATTTGCTTTTAAACACAAAATCCAAAACTCGATTGTTTCAACTAGAGTGTGAGTTGGACATTCAGTACTTAAATATTTCCCTATGGGTCGATAACCAAGACTCATAATCTACTTTATTACTTGTTCGATCCCTACACTTGCGGATTTCACACACTTACTTACACGAACAGTGATGCAATGGATGATTGCGTGAAGTCTTCATATAATACACTGCTTATGTAGTCGTCTGAGTAGATAAACCACTTCAGGCATATACTACTTGGGGGCAATGCACCCCTCGTGAGTGTTGGGGTAGTGGTGGAGCCAGCCTTTAAGTTTCAGGTATACACACATTAGCTGCAAGAAGAGCTTAAAACGAACTTAAAACAAACTTAAAACGATGAAATCTACTTTAAAAAAATATTCGGGTTTCTTATTACAATTTTACCTTATGCAGTTTCGCATTTAACAACATAAAATTATATCATGGATTATTCTATTTGACTCAAAAAAAAAAAAAAACAGTGACAAAGGGGACAAAAATTTACCTTATTATCTCTGCTGCTATATTCTCTTTCTTGTGATGTGAAAATAATGTGAAAGGATAATAAAGTAATTTTGAATCTCTTTTGTCGATATTTTTATCTTTATATTTATCCAAATAGCATGATTCATGTATCATTACCAAATAATCCATCACAGGATAGATACAATTTAACAAGTATTGTCCCCAATTCGATTTGGTAATTGATTATGGATAATTTATGGCAGTTTTCAGAATTGAAGCCAAACATTGTCTGGTGCTGTTGGAATTAGTTAAAACAAAAATTGCCAAAAAGATGTCACTGGAAAAATATAATTTTCTTCACCCACCCCCAACCAAAAAAAAAAGGAAAGATAGTGTTGAAAGTTTTTTTTTTTTAATTTATTGACAAGATAAATGTCATTAATGATTCATCAACTCATTTTATATACCCACGTACTTTTTTTCATAATAATGTTTACCGTGTTCAAGAAAAACTAACTTATCTTCTTATTAGAAATGTTAAGTAATATTTTATATTCATAAACTTTATTTAAGTAGTTGAAAATTATGTATTTCAAAATTTATGTATTCCCAAAAAATAGTTTCTTTTTTTTCAAAAAATACATACAAAAAAAAAACCCTCCAAAAACAAAAATTAAGTGGAAAGAAATAAAAATCATGAAACATAAAATAGAAAAAGATGACTAAAAAAGAAAACAAAATCGTATATAAAAGAAGATGATAGTGAGACCTGGGAATTCGAATTAATAATTTAGAGCTTGTTTGATGCTCTTTATTTGTCAAAATATAGAGAATTTATAATGAGGAGAGGGATAAAATGTGTATTAGAAATGTAAAAAAGTTTAAAATATGTGACTGTAATTGATTATTTATCAAATGAAATGTCAAATCAGTTATAGGTAAATTTATAAATTGGTAAAATAAAGAACATCAAACAACCTCTTTTTTCTTGTATTAAATTTCAAATAGTAGATATATTAGTATAATAAAGAGAGAGAGAAAGTCAATATAGCTATCATTCTATTTATTGGGATTTGTGACACAAACTCCTCCTTCTGCCTTTCGTCTTCCTCTGGACCTCATCCCTGAAACACCACCATTGTTTCAGTTCTGTAGAAAACTTAATATGAAACCTTCCGAAAAAAATAAATTGTTTCTGGAGAAGATCGGTATGCACGTGCATACCCGTGCACGCAGTGTGGGGGCTCGGGGCTCCACTGTTTGGGTATATATACTGCACGCAGTATTGAGAGCCCAATAGTAGATATGATATGGCTAGGCCTTGTCTTTCGATATTGGTAAGTCTTTAACGATGGTCAAAGATGATAAGTCCTTGAGAACAAGGCGTGCGCGCATTGCATATATTGGCATGCTTTATTTATAATGAGCTCAGGCGATGTTTTATGCGTGGGACGTGGGCCCTGTATGACTGGTTGTTTGTGTGTAGGAGTATTAGTTCATTTGTCAGATATCATGAACAAGCAATGCATATTATCATGTTTACTGAGTCTTAATGGCTCACTTAGTTGCTTTGTACTGTAGGTTTACGTGTCAACAATGCAGACCATTAGAAGTTCAAGGAGGATTAGACTGAGATACGCTGAATCATGCGGATTTTATCGGGGTAAATAATTCTATGCTGCTGCGCCAAATAAAATAGTATATTGTATTTTCTCAATGGGTGAGTCGTTACAGATGGTATTAGAGAATGATTCTGTGTCTTGTCAGCGTATATCAGTTCAGACCATGCAAACTTCTAATGACTAAGTGAGTCATTATATATTGTATATGTTTATTTATCTTATCAGAGTGCGTAGCGAAAGCATGATTTAAATAGTTAGAAAGTGTGAATTTCGAGGACAAAATTTTTTTAAGAGGGGTAGAGTTGTAACACCCTAAAATTTCATTTATGTTTCTTGAGATTTTTATGAAATTTTTAAGAATCAAATAAAATGCTATGGTCTATTTTATTAAGGATAAAATTATGTATTAAGAATAAAATATAATATTTTTAAGATGACGATTATCTGTTAAGGATAATTACAAAGTTTACCCTAGAGTCAAGAAGCAATTAAATTTAATTGGAAGTTAGTCCTTAAGAAAAACTATAAATAGTTAGAAATTAAAATAATTAATATTAAAAAAATTCGAAAGCCCATGTATGCCTTTTTTTCTTTCAAAGTGGCAGGGCAAGTAAATACCTGGCCAGTCACCTTTTGGTACCTAGCCATCTAGGAAATTACCTGGCCATCTAGAATGTTAAACATTCTCGTGGACAGGCTTTTACTTGGCTAGCCAGGCGGTATTACCTAGCCAGCTAGGTAATATATCTTGGCCAGCCAAGTTAAGTACCAACCCCTACTCAGCTAGCTAAGTAATTTCTACATCCTTTTTAATGTTTATACTTTATAGTGCGGTTTTAATATGATATATATACATGCGATGTAGGGATAGAGTATTCAAGTAGCTTTCGAGGTAAATGTGATAACTCCACATACAGTACAAAACTCAATTTGTTGAGTTATTGAGTATATGCATCTTACGTGTGATACGTGAATGTTGCAAACGTGTGTTGTAACGACCCGCTCCACTTTAGAATAATATTGTCCGCTTTGGGCCAAACGCGCACGGTTTTGCTCATAGGTTCTCACCCAAAAGGTCTCATGTCAGATGAAGTAAGTCTCTTAACTTATAAACTGATCTCACTTTCTCTACCCAAGTGATATGAGATAGAGGCTGTCACAATCACTCCACCTAAGGGGGTCGAACGTCCTCGTTAGCCACACTTCCGATTGGGCTCTATTCTGATACCATTTGTAATGACCCGCACCACTTTGATATGATATTGTCTGCTTTGAGCCTAGCTCATATGGTTTTGCTCTTGGCCTTCCACCCAAAAGGCCTCATGTCAGATGAAGTGGATCTCTTAACTTAAGAACTGATCTCACTTTCTCTACCCAAACTATGTGGGATTGAGGTTGTCATAATCACCTCACATAAGGGGCCTAACGTCCTCGTTGATCACTCTTCAGGTTAGGCTTTGCTCTGATACTATCTGTAACGACCCGCTCCACTTTGACATGATATTATTCGCTTTGGGCATAGCCCATAAGATTTTGCTCTTGGGTTCTACCCCAAAAGGTTTCATGTCGGATAGAGTGGATCTCTTAACTTAAGAACTTGTTTTCTTTTCTCTACCCAACCAGAAGTGTGGCCAACGAGGACGTTGGGCACCCTTAGGTGGGGTAATTGTGACAGTCTCAATCTTACATCGCTTGAGTAAAGAAAGTGAGACCAGTTTATAAGCTAAGAGACTCACTCCAAATGACATGAGGCCTTTTGGGGTAGAATCTAAGAGCAAAACCATACGGGCTATGTCCAAAGCAGACAATATCATGTTAAAGTAGAGTGGGTCGTTACAGATGGTATCAGATAAGAGGCCAACTGGAAGTGTAGCCAACGAGGACATTAGGCCTTTTAGGTGGGGACATCAAAAAAAATTGGAACGATGTAGAGAATATTAGCATGGCCCCTTTGCAAGGATGACACACACAAATCAAGAAATGGTTCAAATTTTTCTGTAACGACCTGCTCCACTTTAACATGATATTGTCCGCTTTAGGTTTAGCTCACAAGGTTTTGCTCTTGAGTTCTCACCCAAAAAGCCTTATGTCAGATGGAGTAGATCTCTTAACTTAAGAATTGGTCTCTTTTTTTACCCAAGCGATGTGGGATTGCTTCTGTCACTATCACCCCACCTATAGGGCCTAACATCCTCGTTGGACACACTTCTGGTTTGGGCTCTTCTTTGATACCATCTGTAACGACCTGCTCCACTTTGACATGATATTATCCAATTTTGGCCTAGCCTGCACGGTTTTGCTCTTGAGTTCTATCCAAAAGGTCTCATGTTAGATGGAGTGGATCTCTTAACTTAAGAACTGTCTCTTTTTCTCTACCCAAGCGTTGTGTGATTAAGGCTCTCGCAATGATCAGTTACGACTTGCTCCACTTTGATATGATATTGTCTGCTTTGGGCCTAGCTCATACAGTTTTGCTCTTAGGTTCTCACCCAAAAGGTTCCATGTCAAATGAAGTAGATCTTTTGGCTTATAAACTGGTCTTCTTTTCTTTTACCCAAGCGATATGGGATTAAGGCTATCACAATAGGGTGATTGTGACAGCATCTATCCCACATCGTTTGGGTAGAGAAAGTCAGACCAGTTTATAAGTTAAAAGACTGACTCCATCTGAAATGAGGCCTTTTAGGTAGAACCCAAGAGCAAAACTATACGGGTAGCCCAAAGTGGATAATATCCTGTCAAAGTGGAGCGTCGAGTCCAACCAAAAGTGTAGTCAACGAGGACGTTGGGCCCCCTTAGGTGGGGTGATTGTGACAACCCCAATCCCACATTGCTTGGGTACAGAAAGTGAGACCAATTTATTTGCTAAGAGGCTTATTCCATTTAACATGAGGCCTTTTGGGTGGAAGCCTAAGAGTAAAACTGTGCAGGCTAGACCCAAAGCGGACAATATCATGTTAAAGTGGAGCGGGTAGCTATAGATGATATACGAACAAAGCCCAATAAGAAGTGTGGCCAACGAGGATGTTGTGCTCCTTTAGGTGGGATCATTGTGATAGCCTCCATCCCACATCGTTTGGGTAGAGAGAGTGAGACCAGTTTATAAGTTAAGAGACTCGCTCCATATGACATGAGGCCTTCTAGGTAGAACCTAACAACAAAATTGTGCGGGCTAGGCCCAAAGCAGACAATATTATATCAAAGTGGAGCGGGTCGTTATATGTGTACTCTTGTGTATTAATAGGTTGATATTATTATATCGTGCATAATGTGTTTCCCGCCAAGTATGTATACATTGAGCGTGCGGATGATAAGCATATGTGAAGAACATGTCATGACGTAGTGAGTTGTGCATTGGTGATACAATGGATGATTGCGTGAGGTCCCCATATAATGCACCGCTTATGTAGCCGTTCGGGTCGATATACCACTTGGGGCAATGTATCCCTCGTGGGTGTTAGGGGTACGACAACTAGTTGACCAAGTATATACACTGGATGTAGTGTTGGGGGCCCCGCGGGCCCACTGTTTGGGTATATATAATGGACGCAGTATTAGGGGCCCAACAGTATATATGATATGACCAAGTCTTATCTTTCGATATTGGTAAGTCTTTGACGACGATCAAGACATGGTAAGTCCCTGAGAACAAGGCATGTGTACACTGTATATATTGGCTGGCCTTATTTATGACGAGTTTACCAGTGTTTTATACGTGGGATATGGGCCCTGTGTGACTAGTTGGTTGTGTATGGGAACATCAGTTCATTTGTCTGATATCATGAACAAGACATGCATGTTATCATGTTCACTAAGTCTTTATGGCTCACCTAGTTGCTTTGTACTTTAGATTTACGTGTCAAAAATGCGGACAATTAGAAATTCAAGGAGGGTCGGACTAAGATACGTTGAATGATGCCGATTTTATCGGGGTAAACAATTCTACGCCGTTGTGCCAAATAAAATAGTATATTGTATTTTCTCAACGGGCGGGTCATTACAGTTGCATTGTAGTAGACTGGATTTTTAGGGTTTGAACTTTTGTGAGTTTCTTTTAGAGGAGAGATTTCTCTTTTTAAATTATGTCTTCATGGTGATTCGATTACATGTCTCATAACAAGAATCTTTAGGGTTTTAATGTGACGTGTTACACAATTTGTGTTTGTTGGTTATTTCTAAGGTACAAATTCAAATTAAAGGTCCATCATTTCAAGACTGAAATTTTAGCTTTGGAATCGTGATCGAATTGTTCGTGGGTTTTGTTGATGGGCCTGCATCATTCTCCCAATCTCAGCCAAAAAAATTTAGAAAATAATCTATTAAAATCAGTCATAGTAATTGATCTTTATGACCTACTATTTTCTTGACATGACACATGCAATTATTTATAGAGGATGTGATAGTGAGAAATTTGAATCACCAGTCATTTGTCATTCTATGATGGTGATAGTTGCTTAGATTTCCAAAAATTAAAATTTTGAAATTTTATGAAGCAAAATTTTTAAAAATTTATATTAGCAATTTTTGATTGTTCTGTTTTATACTACAACTCGAGTCATTGAAAATCCTTGATCTGTTCCTATATTTTGCGTTGTTGCTTATATAATTTCGTGCATTTACGCATGGATATAAGTTACGTATTTATGCATTAGATGGTCTATTGTTAGTTAATGTGTTATTACATAGGTAGCGAACAAGAAGAGTGTATAAATTTCTTATATACTAAAAAATGAGAAAATATCACCATTGCTAATCTTTTCACTAAGCAATCCTGGTCTCTACACATCTATACGGTTCACAAAACAACGCTTGAAAAGCCTAATAAAAAATACTCATGTGATGATTTAGTAGAACATAAATTTATGTACCATATTTCAAATGTAGATAACATATACTTCCAGTCTTAAACGACGTATATTGTATACAAGGAGGTCTTACGATTTTTGTAATAATCTATAAAAAAAAAATACTTATTTGTTATTTAAAATGTTACTTTATGCATTACCATTTTTATACATTGTCTATATTTCTTACTTTATACTTTGTTAGTGAAATTTGGCATGAACACACTGAGTTATATAGAATAAATAAAACTCTAAATCGAGAACACCAGAAATCTGTTGAATTATAAATTGAAGACATTTGAAATTGTATGGATTTATAAAATCTATCAAATTCTATGTTGGGACACCCCTAAATGAATTTTTAATCACTTTAGTTCCAATTTTAATTATCACAAAGGGTAAGTAGAGGAATCTTCCTAGAGCCTGTGGAAATATTTACAGATTTGCGAGTTTGATTAAGATTAGTATTATGTTTACAGCAGATTACATAAATACTCGCTTGATGATGAGGAAATATTGATATATATTGTGAGTATAGATGATGCAAAAAATTAGCAAATTAAAAAGGATGAGTTCATGCTGATCTTTGAGTATAAGCCTATAAGTTGCTATTAAGGCTTTGAAACCATATATAATAAGAGAGTAAATAGCAAGAAAAAGTGATATATAGATGTTAATACAAACTTGGGACAATTTATATACATTGTTGGAATTTTTTTAATGCAAAAATGAGTCGAAGGAGTTTAGCTTGCGCTGAGATTTTGAAAATAATTATTTATGAGGTTTTAGAAGCTTGAGATTATGAGAAATTGTAAGAACTATTGCCAATATATAGGGATGACTACAAAATCTGGACAGCAAAGGTATATGAGCTTAAGCTTTCATATTGTTTGAAATCATGATATAAATGGTTCAGTATTACTCAGTACGGGTTTGTGGATTTCCCAAAATAAAAAAAAAATAAATAAAGACAGCTTATGTACAAAGAAGAAACAAGGAAATGATATTAGATTCAAAGATAAAAAGGAGTTGCATGTTTATACACACGATCTTTTAATTAATTGAATAGGCTATGATGATCGTGCATAAATAATTTAGAAATCAAACTTAGCAAGCTGGGAAGCAGAAAAAAGATATGTGGAATTAACTGGAAACTTACGTAGAAAAAACTTGTTAGAAAAGAATTGAACGTCGACTAGAATTTTCGTAATTATGTTACACAAAATGATGAAAGAGATACATATCACCTATGAAACGAGCTATATTGTCCTGTGTCTCACCGGTGAGTGGAAAAAGCTTATACTACATTTCGAAAATGAGAAATTATTTATGCTTTTACGCCATAAAAATTTATGAATTGTACCTTTAGCTCAACTTGCTTGTTTCTTGTGATTTGTTATACACGATGTGCAAGGCCCAAGCACAACAAGCTTGTGATTGGGGTCTAAAAATCATAGAGGCCCAATTTTATGAGTTTTCCGTTTTGCCTTTTTTTTTCTTTTTTTTTGGGGGGGGGGGGATTATAATGATAACCACATTAAAGTTAATACAGATGGGAAGTGTGAGAAATCAAAGTCAGGTAGCTAAGGGTGTTGTTAGGGTCCTTAGGGATAGGTGCTCCTTGGCTATCCCGTGTTGTTTTTTTCATTTGTGAAAATTATTCTTGAGGCACCATTTTTGGAGGCTGAAGGAATTTGGATAAATACTGGATTGAAACTGATTCTATAGGTGCTGCTCAGCTCATTAACAATAAAGGAAGCGGACCATAGAAAATACAATACTTACTAGCTGAAATTAGCTTAATTATGTTCAATGGCATTTTAATAAGACATATGGAGGGAAGGGAATAGTGCAGCAGATTGGGTGGCTAATAGAGGCCATGACTATTCAGGTTTGAAGGTGTTTGAAAGTGGTGAACTAAGTGGAGCATTTACTGGTATACCATAAATTAGAAGGCACAAGTAGTGCTGCAAACCCGCCATGGAACAAAGCCAAAGCAACCCGTATGAGATTAGAATTCAAACCCTATTTCTGGTTGTGATTGAGAAACCCTTACGACTAGCAAATTCATGACTTGAAAACAATTGGTATATGAAACCGACCACTCCTAAAGATGCGGTACCTAGAATCAATAGCATTGTAAAAGCCACAAAGAGTTAATTAAGCTATTTGATAAGTTTGGATTGTTCAAACTTGAATGACAATAATGAGAGAAACGACATCAACAAAATATAATTCAATGGTGTTACAATGAATTGGAATGAGTTTATATAGAATAGGCCAACCCTATAGGCTTGGGAAAATAAGAAAATATCAAAAGGAAAATTAAGAAATATAAAAATAGGTACAAAAAGGGAAAACACTCAGAAAAACTACAATATGGGCCGCAATGTGCAGGCCCATCAGTGCATGGTGGTCACCAGTGCGGTCGCGACCGCACGGGCACAATGAAGACAATGCATTGCACCCGCATCTGGCTGCAGGATTTAAAAAATTACCAATGTTGCCTCAGCAACTTTTTGGCACGTGAAATTTAGTCCCCAATGAAACGGAAGTCATCAATTGGCCTCCCAACCTCAAATTGCTTGCAATTTCACCCTGGACTTGATCAAATTAATCACTCTTGCTTCTTCCTCGCCCAATCAAAGCTCCAATCTTGATGGTTCCACATGGAGTGAATGTGGCCAAAATTCTTGAACCAATCTCGCCGTTACTGACTTGATTTTATTAGCTCTCGACCTTGTAATCGGTCCAATAGGTACATATAGTGTTCTTACCTAGGCTTGTATTAACTGGTTTTGGCTAAATTTTTTGTTTAAGTTCTTGTACTCAGGAGTAGTACTCCTCTTGCATGGATCGCATTTTGGTATTTGATTATGAAGATTTATATCCTACATTGAGTATGTATTCAAATTTAGGTGGTTAAGACACATACGTCCCTTCTTCTTTATTTACATATTTTTTTAGCTATATATATACACACAGATATATCTTGGGCTTGGAATTTCGAGCTGAGATATTTCTCAAAATAAAAAAATAATAACGGTTATATTTTATGATTGATTGAGAGCCATGAAGTGTAAATTTTATATGATGCGAGTCTTTGACACATTATCAATAGTAACTTTTTCTTTAATAATGTAACCATTCGATGTTTGTATGAATGATTTGTTTAAAATGAACCCAACTTGTGAAGATGAATATATTTTAATGAATTTATTAATATAGCAGTCTACTTAAGGTTTCCGTAGTAAAATACATATACAGTCCAAAAAATTCTATACCATACTAGTCTTACAGAACTAAACAACTCACCAGCTCCACATTCAAGAATTGAGGATAAATTGTGGATATTTAGGAACTGCTGCTGAGGTTTTAGGAATTCATGCTAAGGTTAGACAAGTTGAAGGAGGAAGGTCGAGATGATGGTACTGCAGAGTATCCGTCACCTTTGTTTGATCCTATGGTCTAATCATCTAGTCATATGCCTGAGCAATTGTCACACAATTCCATTAAGGAAACTCGTAACAAACAAGAGGAAAAGTAGGGATTCACAAGCCAAGACAACTTCATGCAGATTTGAGCTTGTAGAAAGTTTATAAACGGAGGATGCGAATTAAGGACCAAAAAATGTGAATCCCCGTCTTGGAAATGCCTAACTTTATAGCTGATGGGTCTTAGGTTTGGAAAAATATATGTGGAAGGCTGGAATTGCCTTTCCTAAAGATCAGAATTCAAAATTGACTGCTTTTGTAGATTGTAGTCAAACTAAGCAGAAATATTAGCTAAAGAATACAATGCTTTTCGAGGTTCTTTATATTCAAACATCTTTTCTAGTATATTACCAATTATTTTTAGATAAAAATAATTTTGGATAATAAATAAATAATTTCTTATAATAATAATAATAATAATAATAATTGATATAGTAAGAAAAAAGAAAAAATCATTATAGGTAGATTTGCAATTAATTAGCAAGACTAGGTGTATTTTTACAATTAGTTTAATACCCATTTAATGTTAAGTACACCATCAAAAAAGGGGGTGAACTCTATCCCTAATGAAATAACAACAGCAATATCTCAAAAATACAAATGATTAATTTACAAAAATACAATTTCTCAAATTTAGTATATTACATAGCCACCACCACAGTGCTAATTCTAAGGGAATTCAATCTTGTTTCTCAAAAAATGCTAATATATGTCTTTACACACACATTTAATTTATCGGTCATTGCTAATTATATCACGAACGGGTTTGGATTGATCGACTGGTGAATGAGACGGATCAGCTATTGTGCTGACATTTGATGAATAGCCCTGACAATCAGTTTCAGTAATTGAACTCTCTGTGTTTATGATGAAGCTTGTTTCATCACTAAATCTCAAGTCAGTCAGATATCCAGGCTTAGAAGTAACTAACGGCACCTCTACGTCTCCAGAAAGCATGGCAACCACACGGGACATTGAGGGCCGCTTAGTGGGGGATGCTTGACTGCAAAGAAGAGCTATTCCAATAATTCTTTTGACTTCATGCTCGTTGACTCCAGATAATCTCCTGTCAACGAGTTCCATTTCCCCGTTCATCTCATGAAGATTCCACGCCTACAAGCATATATATATATATATATATATATGTATAAAATTAGCACTAAGGCAAAGTATGGTGAAAAACGCAGAAAGGCAACTAAAATGGAGGTTAGCAAATTAAGGCATTTGTAACATATAAAAATTCAAAAGATTCACTATGCACAACGGTTCATGATGCAAATAGATCATACCCATTCAAGAAGATACATCCTGTCATCATCCAAATTTGATTCAAAATTTAACCGCCCACTAACGATCTCTAGAGCTACAACTCCAAAGCTAAACACATCTGCTTTCTCAGTAAGGTGGCCACGCATGGCATATTCCGGTGCAAGATATCCACTAGACAAGTTAAACATGAAGGGGAAAAAAAATCAGCAATGATCTAATCTCACACAATGCTAGTCCACATACCAAACTACAACTGTAGGCCACTAAAGAAAAGCTAATAAAAATTGAATAAACAACATAGATTTATAATTATTAAGTATCTTACATTGTTCCTGCAACACGAGTGCTTATATGGGTCATTTTGTCATCTTCATACAATTTGGCCAAACCAAAATCTGAAAGTTTGGGGTTCAAATCAGAATCGAGCAGAATGTTGCCAGCTTTAACATCTCTGTGTACAATTCGATGTCGAGATTCTTCATGCAGATAAGCAAGACCTCTTGCTACTCCCAAACAAATGTCAAAGCGTGTTGGCCAATCAAGAGATAAACTTTTATTTCCTGAAACATAAAAGAAATATGATTCAGACTCTTGTATATTAATGTTAATGTAAAATTGCTCACAAGCTAGTTTATTACTACCAAATAATGCTTGATCAAGGCTATTGTTCTCTAGGTACTCATAAACAAGCAATCGTTTATCTCCATCAATGCAACAGCCATACAATTTTACAAGATTGCGATGTTGCACAGCAGATATAGCTTTAATCTCTGCAATAAAGTGAGTCTTTCCTTGGCTGGACGCATTAGACAATTGCTTAACAGCAACAACTCTTCCATCCTCGAGCGTTCCCTGTTGTTCATAAGGTCAAATATTATTGAATCAAATATTACGATAGGTAGAATAAGAAAAGAATTGTGATAGGAGCATTTGTATACATAAACTATATATGATCCATTTAAATTAGGGGTAATAATAATACATATATTCAAAAAACTAAAAGAGGCTTTTACAAACGAATTGTGGTCTAAAATATTGAATTATAAGAAAAATGTGAAATGAAAAGTGTCAAGGACTTGTTACTCTGTATCTTTTCGTTTTAGTTCTGATATTATGTAAGTTAGTGTATTTTTCATGCCTTCTTCAGTTTTCCCACAAATATACAACTTTCAATTTAGATAAGTTTTAGTAAAGAGTATTACCTTGTACACAGGTCCAAATCCTCCCTCTCCAAGCTTGTTTGCAGGATTGAAGTCATTTGTTGCAACTCTTAGGTCTGCATAACTGAATGTGTATGGTTTGGCATCCATCCCTATGAAATCTACAAATTCATAGCGGAAAGTCCATTTATTTCCATCCCCAAATTCATTTATTATAAGAAAATATGCATTTACACACCTCTCATCGTGATCATTTCATTAGAATGTAATTTTTTTCCACTTAAGACAGACAAGGAAAATGGAACGAACTTCCTATTCGATGTCTTTATGAATAAAAACAAACATTCAGTCTAATTTCTGAATTAGCACCAAAATAGAACAAAATAGAACTTTTATTTTTGGTATTTACAAAATAACTCCCTAAAACCGAAAAATACTTAAAAGTCACTATGCTTATCTATTCTTACCATCATCTTCATTGGTCTTCTTTCTTTTTCTTCTTTGAGCCAAATAGCATGCTGCCAATACAGTAAGGAAGCTAACAATTCCAACTGCAACTACAATCCCCACAATCAGACCAGTTTTGTTCTTTTTTTTGCTTGGAGGACTGTTTCTAACAGTAGGAACAAAATCTGTAAAAAAATGATTGCTCATCAATACTGGCATATCCATACATAAGGAATTAGAGTAGCACATTTTCTTCTAATTGTCAAATATTTTGGTATCTGTATTTACCTGGGGTGGCACTTATTGCCGAAATAGAAGGCCCATATGTACCTTGACTAGGTACACAACAAGTCCCTTTTCCTGCCCAGAAGAGATGTATTTCAAGATAATTTTCTGACACTTGTGTTTTCAGTTCCTTGACAACGGCTCTAAATGCTGTCCCACTTGCCTCTTTTACTATGTCAAAGTCTTTCAGCTCGAGTTTCCCCTAGACTCACATATGAGCATAAAATCAATTCACTTTTGTGTAACAATAGGGAATGATACGGAAACCACTGATATATGAAATTGCACCAACAAAAATTCTTGGGATTAGAGAAAGTAATTGGAAATTGATTTTGATGTAGACTACTTGAAAAAAGGTTAACTGAGGATTTAGACAGATCACTTTTCACGCCATTAGATATGCAAGTTGTTCTTTTCTTTTTGACTTTTATATGATACCTCCAATTGACGATGGTAAAACACTGTTTAGCTGAAGAACAATATAAGATATGAATTCAATAGTTTTAATAAGGATCCATTTGTTAACACAAACCTGAATATATACATCAAAAACTCGCCTTCCAAGACTCATCCAAGTCCTACTGCTTTGGATTGTGAATTCTGCAAACTGTAGTCTAACAGTGTAGTTACCATTCTCCAACCCTAAACCATAGTATCTCAAAGATCCAGGCGAAATTCTTGTAGTTTGATACAGCCCTGTGTCCAAAGTGTTTGTGAATTGGGATGAAGAGGACATTTTATATTGTGGGTTGTTGCTATCAGGATATAGTCCAACACTACTAATTGCCCATCTGTTTGTACTGGTCATGTAATATGTTGCTGGGCCAAGAGTCTCATTATCCATCTCATACACAATCTGGTCTACAGACCGAATTTCTAGACCACCACAATTAATGGCAAAGCTGGAATCTGCCAACCACCATCCAAGATGAATTTGTTACTTCATGGTGCAAATCTGCAGAAGCGCTAGTCCTAAGAATTTGTGCAGAAACAATTTTCTTAACCAATGTACTCAGCCATGTGTTAGTTAGCCAACTAACTTAAATGTTTATTTACCAATTGAGAATTACAAAAATTGTTACAGCACAGAACCTAGTCATTGAATACCTTTCACAACATTATCATGCCATTATCTATATATCTCAAAAAATCAATCTGAAACACAAATGCAGATCATAACTTGTCAAACTACCAAAAATATTTTAAAACTATCATGCAAAAATGCTATTGCATAATAGAAACAAATCTAGTAATATACCAGAGTACTTAACAATTAAGACACTAAATAATATACCAGAGTACTTAACAATTAAGACACTAAAGCATCATTGTGCAATCTGTCATAATAGGTAACTTGAAAACCATAAGTTCCACAAACTTGTAAGAAAAAATTTACAAATAATATATTATTGTTATAACACAAAAACTTGTCTATTTCCATATAAATATACCCACAACATCAAGTCTGAATTTTCATATAAATTAAGTAGTGTCAAAAATGATATGCATTTAGATCAGCATGCAGATATGACACACAAAATCAAATTGTGAGACTGACATTTCTGTTGGTAATGAAGGAAAATGTAGGGTGAATTGGTCGTGGAAATGTAGAAACTTGGATGACAAACTGTTCCAGTGTATAATAAAATTTCACTAATTGGTCATGGTCATGAAAAATAAACTAGAGAGCAAAATAGTACGACAAATAAAATAAAAAAAATACAAAAACTAGACCATAACACTTGAACAATCACCTTTTGTTAAGTAAAAGCTGGGAAAAAGTCAGCTTCACTTTTTTGTAATGATGCAAAGCAGGTTATCAAAAAGCTTTTTTCAGTGCCTTTATTTATTTATTTATAGGGGTTGGGCTGGGGGGTGGGGGGCTTATGCAAAGTTCTACTTTCAACAAGTATTGAGAATTGATTTTGTGAAAAAGTGATTTTTAGGAGAATGCGTGGTTGAAAAGTAAAGATTATTTTAATAGATAGATGTATAGTTGAAAACGATTTTGGGGTAGAATTGATTTTAAAAAATCCAAATCAAACAAGCTAGTTTAGAGCATGTTTGGCTAATTTAGAAGTTGGTCCGGCTATGGAGAGCTTAATCCTCCAATCACATGCAGTCATGTGGCAGTTTCCCCTCCGTAAGGGGAGAGCTAAGCTCTCCATAGAAAATCACATTTAGAAGCTCCTCAAAAGGAGCCTTTTTGGGCAGTAAAAGACTACATGTTGTCCCAAAATAGATACTTACAAATGGAATACTCTACGGCAGAAATGGTGTTAAAATCAATTAACCTTTTGGAATGGAAGTATCAGCCTTTTGAAATCTACTAACAACCTAGAGATGGGGTTAAAATTTATCACTTACAGAGAGGTGATCCTCTACGGCAGGGAAAATTCTGTTGCAGACAATTCAATCCAGGTGGCAAAGCACTATAAAATTCAAGAGGAGTGAATCTAATTAGAGAAAGGATTATAATTGATATAGAAAAGCATCAAGAACTAATTTTCAAAATCACAATGTTCCAAGATAAGCATGCAAATAATGGCAGAAGAAAAAATAGGAGGGAATTTTTTACTTTTCTGATTTCTATCTATGTACAACAATAATAGATCCCCAAATACACAAGAATCCAAGAAACATCCTATTATATCCCCTACATGAGATAAAAGTGTAACATGTTATACAAACCTTCAAAATGACTCAACATATTGACAAAATTTCAACTTTTATATCTACATAGGAAGGCTAAACAGAGTTCTTTGTCTTCCTTAGTGCTTAAGCATTGCTTAGTACTACGAGAATTTAAATTAATCAATAGAATTTCAGCAATATCTAATGCAAAGACATATGTAAGACAAATTGTACTATGATTTTTAGTTAGGTAACGAAGTATGCTTCTTTTTGTATTAGAACTAAGGGAGCTTAACTTTCCTTGCAATTTTTTCTTCTGAGAGTATCTTTCTTTTACCTACTAGCTCTACATTTTCCAAATCAGCCATTAATTCATATGGTATTGTTAGTTTACTAGTATACACAACAAATGTGACACAGCTAACTACTTTGATATACAAGTTATGGCATATTGACGGTGAGAATTAGTAGGCATATCAAACAACCAAATAATTGAGCCCGCTTTGGTTTCATTATGACAAAATATACCCAATACATCACAATTAACGATATCTAAATAATGAAGCTAGTAAAATGGAAACCCTGTAAATGAATCCGTATAATTGTCACTAATGTGCTACAAATATTCACCTGCCATTGGAATTGTCTATGGTGAAATTGTTCGCAACCAGATTACTGCACAAATACACAAGAGAAGGATTTCCACATTAGTACCACAAAGAGCTGTTTAAATTATGAGAGGTGTCACAAGGAACCTTAGAGCAAAATATTAGAATATGTGTGTATACGTCTATATATATATATAATGTAGCATCGTCATATAATTTTCAACTTACAGTTGTAAATTCCGTTCATTAACCCATGTAGGAAAGCTCCCAGACAATACATTGTATGATAAATCTCTGCAAAGACATAAAAATGTAATTAGGTAGAAATTTTTTCTTTAATAAGAAAACACAACACAATTATTTTATTTTTGCTTATGTCATCATATGATGAATGCATAGGTCACTAATTAGTTTTATAAGGATCTAGCAGGCTCCAATCACGCATTATTATTACAATTACAATATCAAATTGTACAAAAAGTGAATGTTGGAAGATCAATACTAACATGTTCCGGAGAATTGGACTCTTTTGTGTAGGCAAATTACCAGTCAATTTGTTATTACCAAGAAACCTGAAGATTAAAAAAAAAATGAAACCAAATCAGCATTCTAATCATCCCAGAGTTTCTTTCCTCTCTTACTTGCAGGAAGGGGATAGCACTGAATGTTGCGTAATTTATTATTACAAGTTACTCAGTGAACTCATATTGAAAAGTGAATCTGGGATGCGGCCGGTCAAATTATTGAAGCTCAAATCCCTGGAAAACAAAGTCGTAAAAGATTGTAGAGTGAGTAAACAATGTAAAATCTTTTAATCACCGTTAAATGTTAAAATTAGCTCAAAAATATTATTGAAGTTCATTACAGGAAAACCATGCTTGTTGCGGGTAATCTTCTTAATTCGAGACTGAATATGTACTAAGTTAGATCATACAATTGCCAGTTTACCATCAACTTTAATAGAATCTTAAAAATTATAGAACATATACAGCAAGAAGACTTACAAAAGTGTTAAACTTTGATAGTCACCTATAGTGGAAGGTATTGGACCAGAGATATTATTATTACGCAAGATTCTGCAAAAAAAATAATTAAGCTAATCACAAAACAACTTGTTCGAAAAATAGACAATTTGTTTGAAGAACTAACACATTAAATTACTATAGAATTATAAGCTAAGTTGTATTCCTTACAAGGTTGCTAAAGACTTCATATTTCTAATGAAGTCCAGTGTAGAGCTTCCATTAGATAGATCACTTATTCTCCTGCTCATCATATCCATGTAAAAACAAATAATAAGTTTAGTTGGAATGCATAGAGAAAATTTTCTTATAAAACAAATGAAAAAGGATGGGCAGAAACTAACAAATCATTCAAGGAGATTAAATTGGAAAATGATGGAGGTATTGGTCCTTGAAATGAGTTTCCTTGAAGCCTCCTACAATGTATCAAATTATAGTTGATCACAAACTAAGTAAAATTTTACTTGAATGAAATTACAGGTATGATAAATGAAATTGAATTTTGTCTCACAGAGCAATAAGATTTCTCCAAGTTCCAATGAAGTCAGGAATGCGACCTGTGAGTTCATTGTCTGAGGCAAACCTAGATTTGCATTCCAGCTTACTTGATTAGATAAGTCAAAACAACAAATATATACTTCATTGTAAAAGAAAAGAGCATGGAGAATAGGTTCTTACACTCTCTCCAAACTCGTTAAATTTGCAAATGTTGCAGGTATTGGACCACTAACTCCAGAGCTATGGAAGTAACTGGTGAAAAAGAACACAACATGGACCAAAATTTGAGCAATTTTCCTCGTAGAAAAACAATTTAAGTGCAATCATACGAAACAGTCAAATACAGTTTGGGAATTTTAAGATGTTATGAGCAAATATTACCTTGAAAATATTGAAAATGCAAAAACCATTTACACATAAGTAATAAAAAGACCTTACACCTAGGATTAGAGGATAATTAGGCCTCAAGCCATAGCTGCTATGTGCCTCAAGTTTAGAACTGATGTGTGTCTAACCAGAAACTAGAACTACCTAAAAACATAAAATTTTGTGAAATTATAAGGATGACAACATACAAGAGATTGACAACCATAACTTTTACACAAGTTTGTTAAATTCCAAATGTGATCTTTCAATTGCGAGCAACATCCACTACATTAAGTGAAATAGCATAAAAACTTACATTTGTGTTAGTCTGGTCAAACTCCCAAGCTCAGGTGGTAGAGGACCAGAGAAATTGTTTGCGGTGAAACTCCTAGCAACCAAGAAACAAAAATTAATAAACAAACAAGGATATAAAATTACATGTACATGAACCAATGGGATCATGAATAAATTTGATATTGCTTACAAAGATCTTAGGTCTGTCAACTTTCCAAGTTCTCTTGGAACCGCCCCGGATAGTGCATTAATTCCAATAGTCCTACAGGCAATTTAAAAAAAATAAAAAATAAAAAAATAATTTACAACATTTTTAATCAAATGCAACACAAGTCACAAAATTAAAAACAATATTTTAGCTTACAAGTACTGCATACGAGTAAGGTTGCCAATCGATGCAGGTAGTGGACCTGTCAAATAATTGTGGCGCAAATCTCTGCAGTAAATTAAAGTAGGAAAAATCAAGGATCATCAGCATCTAAGAACCAGAAAATGTAAACCATCAGTGAAAAATGGAATCCAAAAAACTCATTAACTATCTCAAACCAACAAAAAATAACTGATCAATTGAAAATTAAGCATACAGATTCCTGAGAAAAGTCAATTTCCCGAGCTCGTCCGGGATTGGACCAAAAACATCCAATTCATAAATTCTCCTGTAAAAAATATTAACCAATGCAAACAATTACTATCCAAAGATACAAAGAACGACCAAGATGAGCTCTCATTTTTTCTTTTTCTTTCCTTCTTTATATCAAAGGTTTGTGATTATTAAACTGAAACACGGCCATGCAATAATGAGAATAGTGTTTTCAACCAGAGGAGAATAAAAGGAAAAGAGATTGTTTACTCACAAGTAAGTAATGTGACAAAGGGTAGAATTCTCATAAGAGCAATCACATTTGATACCGGGAGTGATACTTTCAATTTCTGTAGAATCAATTGCAACGCCACTACATAACTCGCCGCTAACGTTCCATCCTTGCACTCTTCCAGAAATTCCCCAAAGCTGAAATATGGCATTCAGCGCTCTTGCTGGATAATAATCAAATTAATAACAATTATTTACATTTTTATTGTTAAAAAATCAATTATTTACCTTTCCCCTCAATACGTTGTTTTTCTCTCTTTTTTTTTTTTTGGGTTGGGGGGGGGGGGGGTG
>CAVNYN010208067.1:0-35309 GCA_963692815.1 Nyctanthes arbor-tristis | reverse complement strand
AGGTTCAGGCCTCCCACCACTCCCATCATCGGCTTTAAGCAAGAGAAAATCCAAGAGATCTTCTTAGGTGTGGGAACACTTTAATGTTGTTGGAGAGGAGACAAATCCTGATTCTAGAGCAGTTTGCAAGTACTGTGGCACAAACTTTTCAGCTAATTCAAGAAAGTATGGGACAACAAGTCTTGGAAACCATATAAACATGGTATACAGGAAGTATCCAGGGAAGGTAGATGATAAAAAACAAAAAACACTTAGTCTTGGTAGGGCAGAGGGAGGGAGGAGTAATCTAGTTGCAGTTACGTTCAATAAGGAAGCAGTTAGAAATGCTTGTGCAAAGATGGTAGTCATCGATAAGCTACATTTCAGTTTTGTCAAGGAAGCTGGGTTTCGCCTTTTTTGCAGTGTTGTTTGTCTTAAGTTTGAGCCTCCATCACATAGGACAATGGTTAGAGACATATACAAGATATATGAGGCTGAAATAGCACGATTGAAAAAGAAATTGGTACGTCAGAGAGTTTTCCTTACGATAGATTGTTGGACATCCATTCAAAACATCAATTATATGTGCTTGACGGCTCACTTTATTGATTCTAATTGGAAGCTTCAGAAAAGAATATTAAACTTTTGTGTTGTGCTTGATCATAAGGGTGAAACAATTGGCAATGTTATTGAACAATGCTTGCTTGGTTAGGGCATTGACAGGGTGTTTACCATTACGTTGGACAATGCAAGTGCAAATGACAATTTGGTTGACTATTTGATGGAGAAATTGATTGATTGGTGTACTATTGTGTCATTACTAGATGGTCAGTTTTTACATATGAGGTGTTGTGCCCATATCGTGAACTTGATTGTCCGTGACGGGCTCAAAGAGGTGCATGATTCGGTAGCTGCTATTAGGAATGCAGTTAAGTTTGTGAAATCATCTCCGGCTAGATCTGCAATCTTTCAAAAATGTGTTGTGACTTCAAAAATTGAGTCTAAGAATGCAGTGTTTCTTGATGTACCTACTAGGTGGAATTCCACCTATTTGATGCTAGAGGCTGCTTTAAAAAAAGGTTTTTAGGCGGGTTGAATTGGATGATGCTTAGTTTAGGACCTATTTTGAGGAAAAAGAGAATAGATTCAAAAAAGCTGGGCCTTCAAAAGCTAATGATTGGAAAAATACAGAAGTTTTCATAAGATTTTTAAAGAACTTTTATGACATCACTTTGAAGTTCAGCACTTCATTATAGGTTAGCTCCACGGCATACTTAAAAGAAGTATGTGGCCTTTTAGTTGATTTGTCAACTTGGGAGATGAGTATCGATCGCACTATTGCAGACATGGCTGTTAGAATGAGGGAAAAGTATTACAAATATTGGGAGGACGTGGCCGAGGTGAATTAGATGTTGTTAATTGCTACAGTACTTGATCCTAGGCACAAAATGATAAGATTTGTGCTATTTGAACAAACACATATACAAAAAATTTAACAAAACTGACACATGGAACAATTCTATTTTTCAACACATTACATCATTTTTACATCAACACTTATCACATAACCTACATGTCAATTTTGTCACCTTTTTTCCCTTTTTTTGTCCAACTAGAATTTTCCAAATGACAAAGGTGAAGTTTCTTCTGGGGGAACTTTATACTCTCTCACGTGCCGAGATGTTGATAGACAATTTGACTGAGACATTGAAAAGCTATTACATGTGGTACGAGGACTTAGATGATAGTGATCCAAAAGCTCAATCATCCATTTCTGTTGTCTCTAGTGCTATAGTTGTTTCATCATCCTTTCAGGCTACTTCTACTACTATATTTTCAAGTGATTATGCAGCTATGATGGATAAGTTTAGAAGACTCATGGTGGAGATCGACAGCGCTGAGCAACTTAAGGATAACGTTGAGAGATACTTGACTGATCCATGTGAAAGCATAGAGGACACGGAGTTCAACGTGCTTAAATAGTGGAGGTTACATAGATAAAAAAAAGTATAGCACTCTATCAAAACTTGCGAAGGATGTCCTAGCCATTCAAGTCTCTACTGTTGCTTCTGAAAGTGCTTTTAGCACCGGCGGGAGAATTCTTGACCCATTCCGTAGTTCTTTAACTCCGAAGATGGTTGAGCTTCTTGTTTGCCTCCAAAATTGGCACAAATCTTCTCCAAATGCGGATATCTTTACCACTGAGGATGTGGAGTACTATAATCAGTTGGATGAAGGTCTTAAACAAGTTTACTTCATTCTTATAAATTATAATATATAAACTAAATATATTATGTATATGCCTTGCTTAATGTTTTATTGTAAATATATTATGTATATGCCTTGTTTTATTGTAAATTTCTTGCACCAATTTTTTCCTTTTATAGAATTATCAAAGTCTTCAAGAGAAAAGGATAAAGAGTAGTCAAGCAATGAGGTGACATATGTTTGATCTTGTGAGTATATTTACTTGTTTCATTATAAAATCTTTACTTGAAGGTTGAAGCATGTTGCTTAGTAAAGAATTTTACTATTACATAGATATTATAAGCTATATCGCTATGTAATTTTTATTCTTATACAGACTTGTTATTTTTGTAGAATACCAGGAAAGCTTGTTTCATAGTGCTTGATGAGGTTATGCTTGGACCTTGGTGGTGACGAATGATGAGCTACATTTAGTTTTTTTTTTTTGGTCCCATTTTTTATTTTTTTTAAGTTCTTCAGTTAATGATTGAAGATATTGTGGACTTCTCTTGATGTTTTGGGCTTTGGTACTTGTGGTTGTAGACTTGATTATTGAATTGTGATGGGTTGTGGTACTTTTTAAAGTTTGTTGCCTTGTTAGTTGTTACAAGTTTTTTGTGATTTTAGTCTCTACAATATTTTTTCTGGTGCTTGCGTTGTTACTTGTTGGTATAATCAAATCACTATTCGGTGTGATTTTACTTTCATATGTGTTTTTCTCTTTTTATTAGCATTTATTGAGCTTGAATAACATTGAAACGAGCAAAAAAAATTAACTAAAATTGATTTGTAATTTTTTTGAGAAATTCTGGGCCTGAATGCAAGTTGGGCAGGTATTAGACCAGCCTAACCAAAGACCCGAGTCAACTTGTGTTGACTCAGGTTGAATCGGTTTTTTGGAACCGACCCGGATCGGCTACGTTCCAAAAACGCAACCCGACTCACGATCGGGCAGGGCCAGGTCAGGTCGGGGCCGGGCCCAAAGCCGACCTGACCCGACCCGTCTGATGCAGGCTAAATGCCTAAATCACAGTTATTTTAACATAACTTGTATTATTTAAATTCATATATATTTATGAGATAAGTTAAAAAAAATAGCGCATTCGAAATCAAGACAAGAAGTATAATTAAGAAGAAAAGTATCGAAATATATAAAAGAATAATTCTAGTTGGACAAAAGAAGGGACAAAAAGTTAGATAAAATGGACATGTATCATGCGTGATTAATGTTGATGTAAAAGTGATGTGATGTGTTGAAAAATAGGATTGTGCCATGTGTCAGTTTTGGTAGATTTTTTGTATGGACTTTTGTTAAGTAGCACAACTCTATATAAAAAGATACGAACTTCGGAGTGTAGGGTATGCCTTGAATTCATTTTGATCTATTTATTAAGGGTGAATTTCTAAAATGAAAACTTATATAATGGTCATATATTGAGAAAATGGTAATTGTAATTAGTTGTTTTTAATCTTTTTGACCTATTTAAAGTAATCAGGGATTTTCTTAACGTATGTTTTGGAGAAAACTGTTGCCAGATACAACTGAAGGTTGATATATATATGTATATATATATATATATATATATATAAAATAAAGACATAGTTAGAAAAGTTAAGATTATTTTGGAGACAACTGTTATCAGATACAACTAAAGGTTGATATTGATATATATATATATATATATATATATGTATGTATGTATGTATATATGTATAAAAAAAGACATAGTTAGAAAAGTTAAGATTATTCTTCTCATAAAATGAAATTAGAATGTGGTGGGATGTAAAAAAGTTCAGTATCAATACAGCCAACCTTATATATAGTGGACCAGCGAATGCAATTTTTGCTAACTTCCATATTTTGGCTTCTCGAACAAAGATTGGAATGCAGGAAGTTCGCATAAACAAGTGAAGTAGGTGCACGAAACATAATTATTAATCCATCTCATCTATTAGAGAAGTAAAAATAAATGGTAGATGTAATATTTGTAAGTTTTATGAAATATATGACGATTACAAAAAAATATATTTTTATATGTTAATATTTGCGAAAAAAAAAAAAAGGTCTCATATCCATCTAAGCTCAGGTTTAGGGCTTCGTTCACATCTTTCTTTCATTTTTTTTCTTGTGAAAATTGTTTAAACATTTTCTGTAGGCTAGATTTTTTAATTTCCAATTCAATTTCAATTTCAATTTCAATATCATTAGCGGTGGAACCAGGGGGTGCTCCCCTGGTCCCTGGCACTGGGGAAAAAAATTTTCCCCTGTGCCTCTTAAGAAAAAAAAAATTATATATTTGGATTAGGGGGAAACATTTTTTTCCCTATTCGGCGCACCATACTTTTGTGTGCTGGCTCCGCCACTGAATATCATAATGTCTATAGACTATAAAGTTTTAGTCAAACACAACATAATGAAATTGAATCATAGGTACTTTATTTTTCTCAAAAATATCGTCCACATATTTGTATTATCAATCAAACACACTGTTAAATTACGTTCTGCCCCAGCTTTTCCCTAGTTCGTCCCAATATTCTTTCCTTGTATTTCTATTTAGAATAATACTACACTTCCCCATTAGTTACTAATTAGTTCACTGGTTTACAATTTTAACCCTAAAATATCTAAAACTCAAATATTTAAATGTATTAATTGACAGTTTTACCATTCTTGTTAATACACAACTGGTGAACCAATTGGTAAACTAATATAGAAGTTTATCATTACTCTTCTATTTATTGTTAATGCTATCTCTCTCAAAAGCTTCTCCTCGATAGTGTCTTGATCAAATCAATCATATTTACATATTTTATAGAAACCACTTGTACTAAAATAAAAATTGACCAAATCAGTTACTTTCACATATTTTATAGAACTCACTTGTACGACACAAATATTCACATTTTATGAACCAACAAAACAGTTGTTAGAAGCGTAAAATCAACCTCAAGGTTACTTACTTGCTCTCCCACCCACTCTCTCAAGAGTCTACATCTGGTAACTACTCCCATTAATAACTTATCAAAACCAAAAAAGTATGCTTTTGACTTTTTCTTCCTAGACTAGACACAATTATTTTTGAAGCAAAAGTGAGTCCAGGGGCGTGGGATCCCATAGTATGGTAGAAAATGAAAATGAGTGGTGAAAACTTGTGTATTATAGCTCCCATGTGTGCATGGGCATTCGATTTTTTATTTCAGTTAGTGAAGGAATTGATGTAAACTTTGATTTTGATTCGGTACGGAGTCATTAATCGCAAAAATTGAACGATTTTGGTTCAGATTCATTTTGGTTAATCTACAATTTCTTTTTAGGTCACTATAGAGAAAAATTGCATTTTATTAAATTTTTATAAAAAATAAAAAGAGTTTTATCTAAAATATATAAAAAACTATGATTGAATGAATAGTGGAAACTTTTTTAAAACTAAGCAACTACCATAAAATTGTAAGAACAGCATTTGAAGAGTTTGACCAAATAAAACCCTTGAGGTTTCGTTTTCGGTTTTGATATAATTATTTTTCCTCTAAAATCCAAATAGTTTGAGTTTTTCAATGTAGTTCATGTTCAGGGCTTAACTAGAAATTGGTGGAACAGTTAGTTAAAACTTAACGATGCCTAACCGAAACACTAAAAATTATTCGCTTTTAATTTTTCAAAGGGTGAAAAGAGAATTTTTTCTGAAATATCTAAACACTATATGTGATTGATTTATTTAGTTTCTATTTTGATTTTAGCTAATGAAAGTAAGTGATTACTAACGTATTAGCACTATTCAGCATTGGCAAGTGTGACCGCTGCTATCAAACAAAAGATGCAAATAGGTACATTGTTCACATTGTGTACTTCATACAAGAAAATTTTTTGAATTTACAAACAAAAACGAAATTTTACTTTTAAATTATGTAAGTTTAAATCAGCCTCTATCTAGGTTCGCCTGAATCCTTGATGAGTGAAAGAGGTGAGGTAGAATTAGTCGCAAAACTTCTATCCATCTTCCCGTTATCCATCAATGTGTACGAACTAGTTTTCTCGAACGAAGATGATCCATAGGACTGCAAATAATCATCAAATCCTCTTTCATCAACGCCACCTGCTCCTCCACCGTAGTTCCCACCGGGTGCCATCGGATTATTGGGCAACTCGGCCTCGCCTTCCAAGAAACTCACCACCTGCCTCATGCTAGGCCTTGCCAATGGCACATTGTTGGAACACATGATTCCCAACTTCAACACCATCAAAACCTCATTCTTGTCAAACTCACCTTTCAATCTTTTGTCCACAACGTTAAAAATTGTCCCTTCTCGCCAATTTTCCCACACCCAGTCCACCAAAACCAACTCCTCGGGCATTGCCTTGGGCTCGATAGGCCGGCGGCCACACACGACCTCGAGTAACAGAGCACCAAACGCAAACACATCAGAACTAGCCGTCGCCTTCCCAGTTCGTGGCAGTTCCGGGGCCAGGTACCCCATTGTCCCAACAACACGTGTCGTACTCGGGTTCGCCCCGTGATCGTATAACCTTGCCAGCCCGAAATCTCCAACTCGACCGTTCATCTCAGCATCTAACAACACATTGCTAGCCTTAACATCGCGGTGTATAACAATTTGTTCATATCCTTCGTGCAAGTACAATAGCCCCGAAGCGACCCCTTTGATAATCTTGAGTCTTTGTTCCCAACTCAGAACAGATTTCGGAGTGTCGAACAAGAACTTATCCAAGCTTCCATTAGGCATAAAATCATACACAAGTAGAAGATCACCGCCCCGTCTACACCACCCCAGTAACTGAACCAAGTTTCTATGTCGAAGCCTTCCAATGCTAGAAATTTCAGACACAAATTCTTGTATACCCTGTCGGGATTCATGGGAAATGCGCTTCACGGCAACCGTGGTGCTCGGATTCCTCAGTGTCCCCTTGTAGACACGACCAAATCCACCAAACCCTAGGAGCTCCGAATCCTTAAAACCTCTGGTCGCTTTCTTGAGTTCTTGATAAGAATATCTATGTGGGCCAATTTCAAGCTCCCAGGCCTCTATTGTGTCAGCATTCTTGATTCTCCTCCTCCAGTAAAGGGCGAAAATAATTGAAGTTAACACAAAAACAGAGGACAAAACAGAGCCAGTTATAACTGGGGCTTTATTTTTCTTCTTGGGCCCTGGAAGTGATGGGAGGGAATTCAAGTTTAACGAATCAGCAATTCCGTTCATTTTAAAGCTCCAACCCAGAATGTAATGGGAACTCGCGAGTAAACCTGTTGAAGAAGAGAACCCAACATACATAATTTCTTGGAAAATCAGGGAGAGATCCACCTCGTACGAAAGAATTGGGAACCTGGGTTTCGTTGAAGAGGGTGAAAGAGTAACATTTATAACTTTTGTCACCGAATCATATTCGATCCACGCCAAAATGGGTTTCCCACTTTTGAGATTCAGATCATTTTTGGTAGAGTCATCGGCGAAGTATGCCGCAGCAGCAGATTTATTGGATTCCAGGCTATTGATGTCGATTCCAACATGATTATCATTAATGTCCCCGAACTCAAAATCTTGTACAGTGTCGAACTCAACCACAAAGAGATGGTTCGAGAAATTCCCGATGTCGCTGGAATTAAGCAGCCCGAGATACTGACTGGGAAGAGCCGATTTGAAATCTTGGGACGGAGAAATGGTGAAGGCGAGGCCATGGCCGCCGAGCTTGGGATACTCCGGGACGATGACGAAGGCGAAACAAGTGGAGAAGGAGAAAACAGAGCCGTTAGTGGAGTTCTTGAAATGGAGTGGTGAGGGGAACAAGGAACGCCCAATCAATCTACTGGTTTCGTTGGTTAATCGAAGAATTCCATTTCTGTCAATCTCTGCCACCCCATATAAGCTTAAATTGGTTTTGGGATTCTTGAATCCTTCATAGATGAATTCATCAAGCTGGGATGAAACAGGGGTGGAGATGAAAGTGATGATGAAAAGGAGTAAGGAAAATCTGTTCATTTGGACAGGAATTTGGGTAGTATTTTGGAGCAGTATCGAATGTTGAATTTTGGACAGTGGAGAGGAGATATGGGTGAGGGCGAGGGTGAGGGTGATGGGAGTAGGGTTTTGGAGTATCTTAAATTCAACGACTGCTGATTTCTGTTGTATTGTGAAGAATTCCCCTTTAATTTTAGAGAGCTGGATTGGAATTTGGAGCCAATAAAAAACACATGTGACGTTAACGTGAGACGTGTCTACTTTATATTGACAATTAGGCTATTTACATAGTGTTTGATGTGGCTCAATATACGCCCACTTTTAACAAGTGTAGATTTCTATAGGGAACACCCTTATGTTTTGGGGGAGAAAACCTTCAGTGTTCTAGTAGCACCGAATCAAGAACTCATATGTTAGTTTGGGGATCCTAATTTGTTATTTAATCTGAGCCCCATCATCCACATGTGCGTTGCTCCTAGAGCACTGAAGTTTTTTGCCATTTTGGGGTAACATTTTGGGATGATTTGCACCAATTTATCTGTAATCCCGGTTTCTTGTCATAATACATATGGTGAAATTATCTGTTAAACGCGCATGCGTGCACACATACATATATATATATATGGGGTCTTTATTTGTTCAATAGCCAATAAAGATATGATAATTAGATTAGAGACTGGTCTGTAGTCTAGATAAATAGCATTATTCTATTACAAATGCATATCATTTTTCTCTACTTGCACAAGAAAATTGAAATTCATCAATTTTCCTTTAAATCAATGTTGTTAGGTAAGCACACGGCTTCTATAAACGAATTAATGTTAGACTACATAGAGAATTAGAAACTTGGACAGTTGGTTCTTTATTTACTATTTCAATGTCGAGTTGGCCTCTAACATTTGCAAAGGCAGTCTTTCTATAAAACTAGATAAGGTTTTTTAACCGTTTATTTGGCACGAATATAATAAAAGCAGCATCACACAATGTGGGGTTGGTTTTGCATGCCACATCAGGGTAAAAGGAGTCTTATCTATCTTCTTAGGGCATATCTAATGGTCCCCTATATTTGGAGGATTCCTCTAAATTTAGGAAACCATTTTCCTCCAACCATCCCCTATCACCTCCCTGAAATATGGGAGAGGTGAATAGGGTCCCTTCATATTTGGATGGAGGGACCCTACACGACGCTCTTCCGATCATATTTGAGGGAGGTGATATAATTACAAAAATGACATTCTTTTATTTATGAAATTGCCATTATTTTAATTACAACAACGCCATTTGTAAATTAATTTCACTTTTTAACACATAATTATTCTAATTTGAGTTTCAAAATTTTTTAATACTATTAATTTTTTTGTATAATTCAAATGTCACATATTTTTTAATTTTTATTAAATATTAATGTTAATCGATTATCACATCATTTTTTCAAAATAAGTTATTTAATAATTTAGATTTTCTTTTATGCACAACAATATTATTTATTTGGCTCCTTTTGATATATAAATTATTTAAACTTAACTAATTATAATTATTATACAAATTAAGTATGATTTTAATTAAATAAAAATGTTATTCATATTATTACTCAATTAAAATAAGTAGAAAAAAAAAAGAAAATAGATTACTCTAAATATAGGGAAAACCATTGTTGAATGGTTTTCCCTATATTTAGGGAAGGGGTTTCCCCTATGGAGATGCTCTTAGAAAATTTCTTTGAAAAGGAGTAAATTGGTCTTTTAAAGAACAATGTTTTTTTTGCCATTCAATTATCATTATCATTTAAAATGTGATTTTATCATTTATTATAACCTACACATGCTGATAATCACTTCTAATGATGAATGGCATTACTTCTTAAAAGAGATAGTCTTAGAACTAAATTATTAATCATTACTATTACTTTTACGTGGCAAGACTAATTGATGCCACATATACAAAACTTGGATTCTAAATCCATTTAATTTTTCTAAGAAACCAATGTTAATAAACCAATTAGCTATAGATATATATATATAAACCCGGGAAACAACATGCGGTTTCAAGAAACCACTAGTGGTGTCTTACTCTTTTTGAAGCGTTAATTCCCTCAAGGAACCAATAGAAAAACTCTGATTTTGTCACATATCATCAAACTTATTTATAATCAATTAATTGATTGCCAAACCAACCTTAAGGCATCTTCTAGTTTTAGCGAAAGCATGCGTCATGCAATTTTTCTATGCATTTATTCAAGTTGGCAAAGCAAAAGTGAATTGAATGTAGTTGGATGTTTGAGGTGTCTGCTATAAGATTATTTATTTAGATTATAATCTGATATACGGTATCATTTCATTGATTTTACTTTTTTTAAAAAGTCAAAAAGTAAAAGTCAAGTCGTAATATTTTACTTTTTACAAAAAATAACTAATAAAATGATATCACATAACAGATTATAAATCAATTTATAATATATATAGTTGTCAAACACATTGACGAGAAGTAGAAAGTACAAGTGTCAACTTTGATGAGATGTTCGTGAATGAAAGGTTAAGTCAAAGGTCGGTTGATGAGACCAATTAAAAACTACTATCATTTTTCAACTAATTTAAATTTCAAATTTTTACCACGTGGTAACACCCCATCAAGTCACATATTTCACATCATTTTAATAATTACCTTCATATGGCATCATCACATGATGGCATCTATACAAAATTTGAATTTTAAATCCATAAATTACCCCAATTACAAATGGTTGCCAAACGGAGTGTAAATGAGTCCCATATTTATCTATTTTTTCTTTCACTCTTCTCTCTTTTACTTTATATTTTCTCACTTTTCCATTCATTGTGTCACGTGCCATGTCAAAAATACACATTCATCTCTACATTCTCTACTATAGTACTATTTTTCATTTTATCATCATTATTTTTGAATTTCAATATCTCTTTTTATTAGAGATTGATGACCAATTTTTCACGTTGATACGAAGCGAAAAAAATGGTGCAATTTTTATTTGTTAAATAGTAATTCAGTAATTTTTTATGATCCATTTTATGCATTCATCACAATTTTTACTTGAGATGTAGCTTGTTCTTCTTAGTTTTTTTTTTTTTATTTTTTTTATCTATTGAGAAGTTAATCAACAAGTTAAATTCCAATATTAAACACGTATATTCTAACTTTATAGTGAAATTGTTCAAACGATCAAATGTAAGTCCCACACGGCCACACGTTTTATGAATAGTGCTTGGATGAGCAAAGTATTCTTTAGAGCAATCTCGTATCACTGTAGGTATATATATATATGCCTACTTGATGACGTATATCTTACTACCAAAATTAAAAGTTGCAAGTTGAGCAATGATTCAATGAAGGAAACTTGTTGAACTTTTAAGAGCCCTAAGAACCACACAAACACACCCTAATCTAACAGTACTCAATCACACATTAATTAATTAATTAATTAATTAATTGAAGAAATGGTGCCAACTCAAAAATCTCATTCACCATGCACAGTGTAACATGACTAATAATTCAAAAGGGCCGGGAGACGAAAGAATTGGGTTAAATAATACCTTTGTTTCATTATTTTTTTCAGACCTTAACTTTGTGATTAGAATTTTCCTCGTGGGAAATAAATAAATAAATTTCAGTGGCAGTTGCAAATTTTGAGTATTTCTTTTTTTTTTTTTTATTGCCACTTGAGACTGTCGAGGTATTTGGCCCTATTAAGACTGTCTTGTGTGGATGATAATCTCCCTTTTCCACTTAACAAAAGCCTTTAGGTTTGAAAAATGGGCACCCGAATGATAATTTGGCCATATTATTTCATAGTCGCCGCCAAGCACGTTGATGACTAAAAAGAAACAAAACATTTGTTCTTTTGATTATCACCCACGTGTTAGCACTTGAATTGAGCGTACGGACTACAAGAGGTTAGTAAATTTAACCTTAAATTCCCCTCATGGATATATCAAAAAGTATAAGGGGTATATATATATTAGTAAATATTCTTAAATTCAAATTTAAATTTATCATTTTTATGTGTATTGAAAATTGGGATAAATGATTATCTTAATTGTAATTGGTGACCAATCAACTCGTATCGTTGTTTCTTCAATGATAATATTCTCGCCACTTAACAAAACTCTTTAGGTTTGTTTCATGCTTTCCGCCTACATGTTGATGAGACTTTAAAAAAAAAAAATCTATTCTTTTCATTGTCACGTGTCAACACTCAAATTGAGTATACGGACACGGTAACACGTCTACCAGTGAGCATTAAAGCAGAAGTGTCCAGTTGATAGATTAATTAATTAATTAATTATGAGCACCATATTCACTATACTATATTTTTCAAAATAATACCACAATTCTATTATTATTACTACATCATATCAGCCCACATTATATCGAAGAAGTTGAATTAAGATTCTCCCCAAACTATATATCTGTATATTTGGGTCTATCGGCCATGCTCTAAATGTACAATTTTCTAGCCAAAGTTAATTAATTTAATTGTAGGAAATCGAATACAAAGAATACATATGAGAGCATTAAATTATTTGACATACAATAAGAAAATGACAACAAAATTGAAAATCTTTATTCACTCTAAATAAATAGCATTATATATATAATATATAAGTCACCTACATGTCAAAAATCCACTTCAATCGTGACAATGGTTTTTGAAATTAATTAATCTTAAAGTTGGATATTTTATTTTAGAAATTGGAGGATTTTCTCCTACAAAGCAGCCCTGATGTCTACTCATTCATATATCTTCATTGTTGTTCAATAATTGTAAGAGATAGTCCCGAACTTTCGCTTAGTTTCTCATTTTATGTACATATATATACACACGCACTACTAGAAAACAAAACATCACCAACACAAATTTTCCGACCGATGCACATTCGTCGGAAATTTCTGATGGAACAGTCGAAGTGTCGGAAATTACCGACATAAAAAAAGTCCGTCGGAAATTTCAGGTGGCTTTAGACTTATTTCCAACGGCTTCCATTGTTGTCGGAAATTTCCAACGACATATTTTTTCTGTCGAAAATTTCTGAAGGCCTAGCGGATGCCATCGGAAATTTCCAACAGAAGTCTAAAGCCATTGGATTCTGTCAGAAATTTCCGACGGAATTTCCAATAGAAAGTTAATACTATTAGAAGTTTCTGACGGAATTGAAGTTCCGTCAGAAAAAGTATCCATTTCCGTCGGAAAATATCCTTAAAAATATATTTTAATTCTCCTTTATAAAATCTTGAAAGTTTTCTTTCTTTATTATACTAAATATTGTTAATTAAATCTTTTTTCCAACAAGTTTTTTTTAATTACGATAATAATTCATTTAATTACTTTATTAGTATGCACAATGTTCTATAATAATATAAAAATACATTAATTTTTAGACTGTGAAAAATATATAGAAGATATGTTAACTGATATATAGCAAGTAAAATTTTGTTCTAAATTCAAAAACGTGACAGAAAATTAAAAGTGTTATTAACAATCAACAACCCTTAGATATGAAATAGAAAATTATTTATGTTTTTGTATTCGTAATTAGCGGTAATGTTTAAGCATTTTCCGGAGGTGCTGTTACAGCACTTCCTACCCTATGTGGCATGTATTGATGCACGCTACATGGATTTAAAATACACATGGCGTGCATCAATGTATGGGAGGTGCTTGAAAATTTTGATCGTAATTAGAAGTATAAACTAAAGTTTAAAAAAAAAAAGAAAAAATAGTTGTAAATAAAATTTTTGTGGTTGATGTTCACATATATGATTCGTACACTTGTCTTATGAAAAGATCGATTCCATGCACTCGAATATTGTTTGGCAATTCATTTGTAAAAAAATATAATATGAAATAAATTTTAATACTAATGAGTTTACCCAATGAAAAAAATATAAAACAAAAATACTTTAATCTTTCATTGGTTATTTTATGGTTAATATTTAAAACAATAGCTGTGAATAAATTTTTTTTATTATTTTTGTTAGTTTGAAAAAGGATTAATTTCCCAAAGGATCCTTAACCTTTTAGTTAAGAATCAGTTTCGTCCTCAATATTTTTTTCGCTCTCCTGGCTCTCAACCTTTCATAAATACGCACGATAGGTCATTTTTGACACTATTCCCTCAACTTTTCATGAAAAATAACAGTTATACCCTTTTAACTTTTTAATTTTATAAACAAAATATTTAAAAATAATAAAAAATAAAAAAAATAAAAAAAGAAAACACTCCACCCCACCTGTAACATTTCACAAAAATTTAACAATCAATTAAGCTATATGGATGTTAATGATGATTGAACAAGTACTTGAATTGCATTTCAAAATTGCTACTCAAAAGTCAAAATAACAACCAAAGTAAGAATACAGTACTTAATTATTATGAACCAAAGCATAACAACTTAATTATAATATCACATTAAGTATAGGGATTGTTGAACAAATAAGTCATCCTCTTTTATATATATGGTACTAAAATAGCCAAGTAATAAGAGGTGCTATTTTTGGTAATTAATGAAGGGTGCTAGTTTTACCAAGTTTATTATAAGGCATTCGTCATTTTTGTAAATAATGGATTGTTACTTTTGCCAAGTGTATAAGACACTTGTTATGCTTGTAATTTGTGGATTTCAATTGACATTTAAAAACAAATTAATTCTAAATACTTATAAATAGGGCCAAATGAGAGGAAAATTGGCCAAGCTCTCAAAACGTGCCACTTATCCTCTCTATTCCAAGATAATTAGGGAAATTCATCCAACCCCATTGTGGCAAGAAAAACTACCCTAAAACCCCACCAAAACACTACCCTTACACTTGGAAAAGGCCCCTTGTCATAAATAGAAAGAATCCAACTTGAAATCTAGCTTTGATTAAGGTTTTGGAGACTCTTGTCACTTGGGACAATTCAAGTAATATTTGAGATGAGTAACTAATGCTTTGATCTCTTTTCTTTTATTCATAAAGTTTCATGAGATATGCATGGATTTTTGATGCATCGTCATCATGCAAAGAAATTGGTTTGTTTCATTTGAATCACTAGTTAATTATTTACTCGTTTTGCTTTATTTTGTGGTAATATGACATTACCATGTGGTCATGGTCATTTTGGCCATGTGGTAAACTTTATGGTATTATGGTTTTGCTATGTGATCTTGGCTTTTTTGAATCTTTGAATCGTGTACGCACTACGAGTAATAGTTTAACTAGTTATAGGGTCCTCCTGTGCATCTAAAGGCTTTGTTCATTCAATGGTTTTCTCTTAAATGAAAGGTGAATCAAAATATTTTGTTACTCACTGAGTACGTTGTACTCACGCCTCATTCCATCTAACAACCCTGCAAGTATTGAATTAAGAAGTTTTGTGGGCAGATCGTCCTAAGAATGAAGAAGATACATGTATGTGATTGAGATTTCGGTGTGTAATTGAGGTTTCGTTGTGGGTGATTGCAATAATTATTGTAAAGTTATAATAGCATGATATTATGCATAAGAGTGTTTGACTTGCATTGATAAAGTCTTACCTTCAAATTATGAATCAAGATTCATTTCTCAAACACTTCCACTATCGTTAAACACTGAAAATAAGGTAATAAATCTGGGAGTGCCCCACCCCAACCCTCAACTTACTGCCGGAAATGGCAATAAAGGCTGCCATTTTCGGCCTCCAAAATGGGGGAGGGGGTGAATCCCCCAATCTGTTGCCATTGTTTTTGGGGGAGGGATTTTTACTGGCGAAAATGGCAGCATTTTTTTGGGGGGGGTGAATCCTACACTATTTTCTGCTTCACCCCCTATGCCGTTTTCGACAGCAAGTTGAAAGGGTGGGTGGGTGCTTTTTTTTAATTTTTTATTATTTTTAATATTTTTAAATGATTTGCTTATAAAATTAAAAAGTTAAAATGGTATAACCGTCATTTTTCATGAAAAATGATGGTTGTACCATTTTGACTTATCGTACGCATTTATAAAAAGTTGGGGACCCAAGAGAGTGAAAAAAAGTTGGGGATGAAACTGATTATTAACTCAAAGATTGAGGACCTTTTGTGAAATTAACCCTTTAAAAATTCACATAAATCATATTCTTGCTAAATATAATCTAATAAATTTTAGTAAACCTTCTTTTATTAGTTTTAGTTTTAATTAACAATGAATATATAAATAGAAAATTAGGGGCAAAACATTATATTAATGACACTCACAAATAAATTTAGATTATAAATGACATATTTTGTGACATTTCAAGCTTTATGGACCAAAAGTCAAAGATGAAATAGTCAAGTCAATGCCAAAATTAAATTATTTGGGTCAAAATTCAAGTTACCGAAGGGTTTAAGAGAAGGAATTAAATGCTAAAGGACTTATGGGTAAATAAGATTTTTGTCAATGACTAACTTATAATAAGCAAGAAATTGAGGGACTTTGGGTGCAATTTTCCTAAATGTCTAGACATTTCTATTGCATTTGGAATCAAATTACACACACACAAAAGCACAAACAGGGAGTCGGCCGAGAGAAGAGAAAAAATGAGGAGAAAAAGAAAAGAGAAAGGGAAAGGAAGGAAAAAGAGAATAAAGTAAGGAAATTACACTTTGATGGCATAGCTTGGCATTTGGGTTTCAATTTTCTTGTGCAATTTCATAAAGGTAAGTTAAAGAATTATTTTTAGAGTTTATGTATTTTCTATTGGGTGTTAGATTTATGGCTTATTTTTATAATTTGTGGCTAAATAATTGATGTTTATGTTGAAAGAATGGTGGGCTTTAATGTTTAGCTACTATTATATATTGTGGGTTGGTTTTCATAAACCCTAGAATTGGAGAAATTTGGGTTTTACTATATGGTGTTTTGTGATGAATTTTAAAGGGGATAATGATTAGTTTGTTGATATAAACTACATGTATTTAAATTTCATGGGATATATGAACAATATGAGATTGTAAAGTTTGAAGTTATTGGTTTTTTTAACTTAAGAAATTAACTAAGTGCTTTTAGTTGCTCTTTTGCTTTACCTAAAGTTAGAGGATGTGAATCTTAAAGTGATTACTAAAAGACTAGGTCATTATGTAAGGATCCAAGAAGAGTAAATTATGCTTTGGTTAGATCGGTTGTTATTAAATAAATTTCTAAGGTTTACAACATGATAATGAAGATTTAAGTTATGGGATTTTATTATGTGAATACAAGTTAAATAAGGAAAGTCAAGGTGTGAAATTCTTCTTAGACACAAAATTGGAATCAGAAAAGGAATTATTATGTACGAAGTTTTTGCCCTTCCAACTTAAGAAGGTCATAAATGATAGTATATATTGAATTTTAGCAAGATACAAGTTGAAGAATGATCTTCTATGAGTCGTCTATCATCTAAAATTTGAATGACACCATTTGGAGGTCGGTAGGGGTTTTTATGACGTGTTTTGTGAAGTGGGACGGTGCAAACCCGAGAACAGATTTTGGGATTGGAAAAAAATATTGTTCTCAACCTAGTTTTATTGAGCTCAATTTTATATATGATGGACTTGTATAAATGTTCTACCTTATGGGAAAATTTCATAAACATATGATACTGTTATTGAGTATAAAATGGTTTTAAATCGGGCATTGTCCAAACAGGGGAAAAACTTAACAATCCTTGTTTAAAGAGTTAAACTAAGTCTTGATTCCGTAAGTGGTTGCACGTGTTGGACGGAATAATTTAGTTAAGTGTGGAAATGAAGAACTAGTGGGTATTGAGACCTTAATATGTACTACTATGACAAATGGTAAGATGAAGTAATCTAGAATGATAATGTGAAGGGAACAATCATGTATTTATTCGGAAATGAAGAAATAATGAAGTGTTAATGGAATATATGACTGGTGATCAAAAAGAGATTTCATGTTGATAAAAATTAGTTGAATTAGAAAGTCTTTAATTGGTAAATAAGCTAAAAAGAAGATAGTAACGTTGAGAAAAGATAAGAAAAAGAATTAAGTTACATGTTGGTAAAAGAATTGAATTATACGTGTGAATTGAGAAATATAAATGAATTAAATGTTAAGTAGAATTTTTGTATGATTTCACAGGCAATGACAAAGGTTAAAAAGGAAATGAACTATGAAGGAGTCACATTGCTACATAGCCGGTGAATGGAGATCTTCTATCATTTCTTCCTAAATGATCATTATTATGCTTTGATTCCACGTGAATTTGCAATGTCTATGATGATAATGTATTTCAATGAAATTTCTCAAGGGATGATATTTTCTTAAGAAAAGTTCGTTATACATCTTATATGAAATGATGACTCATGCTCTTTAGAGAAAAGTTTCTATTTGAAATATGATTTTATGACGCATGAAAACTCCAAATTTGTATCCGATGTCATGATAAGCCGCCTACGGGCGGAGGGGCCTATGGCTCAAACTAACCAAATGAATGCCGCCTAGGCGAAGGGGTCTATGTGCTAGTTATGGTTCAAGTTGTTTAATTGTGTCGCCTAGGGCGAAGGGGTCATAAGGTACCTATGGCCCAAGCTGACCGTCTACGCACGTATGACTTGATATCATGATCATATGATCTGTTGGATACTCTCTGGGGAAAGTTTGTGATGATCTTGAAATGAAATTACTTTTATGATATTTTCAAATGGAATTTATGATGATTATTAAATGCATGATGTTCACGATATTCTCTAATGAATTTTATAATGTTTATGATGTTTTCTAGTATGCAATGATTTTATCAATATTGATATTATGTTGAAATGATATTTCAAATGATGAAAACCAACAAGTGGTTTGTCTATCTTACGGAATTTTACAAAAGTTGTATTTTCGACCTTTCAAAGTACGTTTATTCATAAAACTCCACTCACTGGGCTAGTTAGCTCATATATTTTTATAAATGATTTGCTAAGCAGGTAGCAATTGGAGTTTAGGCAACAACACATTGTGGCCGAGCCTGCTATTTCGAGAACCGAGCCACCACTTAACGAAAGGAAATTGCTATAGGATTTATTGATTCTATGATTTATAAATGTGACATGGTTAAGGTTATTAGCATATAGTTAGGAGTTGTGTAAACCATATTTGGGTTGGTATATTTCTTGATTTATGAGGTGATGTTGCTTATAATGAGAAGTTATTAGGTTGTGAGATGCTGATGTGCTAGCATTGGGAATTAATATAAGTTGGCTTTTGTTGATAAATTAGGGGAGATACTGTCGAAAATTTTCTAGGATAATTAGTATGTTCACGAGTCTTGTCGGTAAATTCTAACTTTTAGTTAGAATTTATCGTCGGCGCACGTCGCACTTCTAGTAAGTTAGAGGTACTAGGAGTGGAGCGTGTCATATTTAATGTAATAAAATTTAATAAAATAATAAATAATATCTAAGTCAAATGTTAAAAAAAAAAAAAGAAAATTCACCATTTTTAAATTAACAAAATTCTTCCGATCTTATATAAATTTTGGGCCACACATTCTCAAGAATGCGCAATAACATGGTGGTTGGGGTCTTACTTCCCAACCCCCAGGTCCAAGGTTTGAATCTCCCCTTTGCAATTCTTGAAAAGAATTAATTTGTGAGCTGGCGGGTTTGGGCTTGGGTTGTGGGTGTGGGCTTACGTGTTCGGCCCCGCGTCAATGAGAGGTATTGTTCATGGGTTGGACAAAATATTTTTTTTTTATTATTGTTCTCATGTTTGTCGGAAATTTCCGACGGATACAAAATTTTATCAGAACCGAGCAGAGTATCACCGACGGTTTTTCCAACAACGTTTTTCCATCGATAAAGGCTGTTTCCGATGTTTTTCTGTCGATGAAGGCTGTTTCTGACGAATTTCTTAGTTTCACCGACGGAAAAGGCTGTCGGTGATGCCCTATTTTCTAGTAGTGACATATACGCGCGCACGCACACACACACACACATAATATAAAACTAGTGTTGCCCCTTTGCGTTACACAGAAAGATATAGTCTAAAAGAGTTAATCAATTAGGAAAATCAAACAGTGTAAAATCAATAAATCATATGAGTGACGTATAAAATGAAAGCAACTAAGAATTCATATGAACACTCGCGTTTGTAATTCAACCCACAAATGGGTTTTTGTATGTGGGTCCATATCATGTGTCAAAATAGGCGGTGGAGGATGGACCACGTAAGCCGGAGACACCCGGTGTCTCCGGGATGGGACTTAGTCTAACACCCCTATTTGAAGTTCTCCAAACATATATATAATAAAGAAATAGTCATTTTCCCTCTATCTTTTTCCTCTATATCATTCCAATCCACATTTAACATTGGAGATACTCTAATAATCTGTGTTACTTTGTGTTGCACCAAGTAATTTAAGTAGAAGTAAATCATGTGACTGGATTGCACTAACATGAAAATAAGTGACCATATTGATAGATATACAAAGGTTAGAATGATGTGATTGTACCAAGTGTGTGTGTGAAGGTAACATTTATAAATTATTTATTTTATTTTTCCAATGGTTTTTTTGCAGTGAAGCTAACTCTGTGTAAGAAGTCAGATTTGGTTTATTAAAAAAACTCTAAATATAGAATAAGTCTTTTCCATTGTGTGCTTAAACTTCTCATGCATTTCCTTTGTAGTTATCTTCTAGTGCCAAATTAGTGCGATGTACGAGAAGATTAATCCTAATAGAAATACGTAAAAATATAGTAAAAATGAAACTTCTACACATTTAAAATTAAAAAAAAATCTAATAAATTTTACTGAGTAGTTTGAAAATGAATTGAAGGCATATTTTTTTCTATTTTTTTTCTATGCACTCTCCCAGACCAATGGCTTTATTAGAGAAAAATCCGAGGGAGTTGTCAAGCATTGCATTGCTGGAGCCCCATTATCACTTACCTTATTAGCTTGAATGGTGCTTACTGCATTTGAAATGGAAGGCCGAGAAAATAAAAGTAAATAAAGATTAATAAATTCCTCAAATAAATCCATGTAAAGGAGAAGTGCATAATAACCCTTAGGATATCGTCAAGCAGCAAAAAAAAAAAAAAAAAACTCAATTCGCATGGCAAAATATAGTCCAGGACATGGAAAAAAGAACATCACTCTTGCATACAAATGAATATTCAAATCATACGAACAGATATAACATTTGGCAATATAAAGTAAAAGTTCATTTTAAAACATGTTACATTCAATTAAATTTCCTTGGTAGTAACTTCTAGAACTCATCAAAAATGCATAACAACCACTTGTTCCACCACATTGTCGTTCATCTTCAAGAAAATAACGAAGATTAGGAAGAAACTAGCAAAGTTGAAGGGATTAGTCGGGACTTTCGGAGGAGCCCCATTATCACTTACCTTATTAGCTTGAATGGTGCTTATTGCATTTGAAATGGAAGGCCGAGAAAATAGAAGTAAATAAAGATTAATAAATTCCTCAAATAAATCCATGTAAAGGAGAAGTGCATAATAACCCTTAGGATATTGTCAAGCAGCAAAAAAAACTCAATTCGCATGACAAAATATAGTCCAGGACATGGAAAAAAGAACATCACTCTTGCATACAAATGAATATTCAAATCATACGATCAGGTATAACATTTGGCCATATAAAGTAAAAGTTCAATTTAAAACATGTAAAAATTCATTTTAAAACAGGTTACGTTCAATTAAATTTCATTGGTAGTAACTTCTAGAACTCATCAAACATGCATAACAACCACTTGTTCCACCACATTGTCGTTCATCACTACAAAACAAATATGACCTTTTTGATTTTTCAGTTAATTAAAATATTTTTTAGAATTTCTAGTGGAAGCTCCGACTTTTTCACCGTGGCGTGTGATGATCAATATAAACACCAACATGATACATCAGTTAATGAAAATATGACCTTTTGTCTTTATATTTTACTTGAAATTAAAGGTAAAATACTTTTAAAAAGAGTTATATTTTAGAAAAAAGAAAATAAAGGGTAAACAGGTCATTTTAACAAACGAAATGGATAAATTTAGACAATAAGGTCTTTTTTGCAAGGAATAATATACGTGAAGGATGAAATCGGCAAGTTAGAAACTATAGAGTCCATTTCCACACCACTAGTAAAGGATAGTGTCTATTTGCGCAAATTACCCTTTTTTAATTTAAGTAACCAAATCACATTATTATTGCGTTTTTATTCAATTTTAATTTACTAAATTTTTACTTAGCAATTATAAGGTACTATAATCATTTTCAATTAAAAGGGGTATGATAATTTAGGGTAAATGATAATTGAGGTTGAGCATGTCAATTTTTAAAGGTTTAGAACAAGAAAGGCAAAAATATGAGAAATTAGACGTAGACAATGCAATTGTTTGGCATCATATAGTGTCAGACGTATGGTATCATATAGTGGTAGATCAAGAATAATATTTGTTAGCCACAATAGTCCGTCAAATGTTTCATAGATGTAGCAATGCCAGATGATCTAGATATATATTCGATAAATTAAGGAGTCTCATTATGACACTTTCTACTAACATGGAGGTTGATTTTATGGAACCGAGAACTGACACTAACCAATAGGATTCATTACCTTTTTATTAGTTTTTTGCGAAGTAGGACTCGCAAGTGATTTTGACAGGTGGTTGAAAATTTTCAAATATGGAATATATGCAGAGTTTTATTTCACTTCATGTGAAAGTATTTCCTGGCCTTAAAACTAAAATGAATTATGTTAATTTGTTAATAATACTAAAATCGCTAATTAGCATATTTACCTCCAATTAGAAACTGATATTTTTATTCCCTCACATTTAGAAACTGATATTTTTATTCTTAATTCTCATCTTTTTGTTGCTGTCTACCCTTTAAACTGAAAATGACTATAATACCGTCCAATTGCTAATTAAAAATGTAGTAGATTAAAAATAAATAGAAATGATTTGGTTGGTTTTGAAAAAAAAAGTCGATTCAAATGCAAAAAAAAATATTAAATATCAGTAAAAAATTTTCACACCCATAAAAGTGCTCTTATGACACCTATATGTCCTACGTGGCTGCATGCACGCATATCATGTAGCTGCATGTATTTATATGATGTGCATACGCATAATTACATAGGATATAAAGGAATCTATACGAGTGTTAGAATATTATTGTTAATATTAAGGGCATCCCCAACTATAAGCTAAAACTCCATTTTAGCTTACAATTTGCTATGACGCACCACTGTAGCACTTGGAAATGTTATGGTAACGTGTATATTATTATTATTATTATTGTTATTATTATTTTTTTGTTGTTCACGTGTCGCTTTTTTTTTTTGTGAATAATGGTTCTTCATTCCACGTGTATGATTTGATGTTTTTTAGATTTTATTATTTTGTGTTGGTTTCTTCTTTTTAATAGTATTATTCCCGAGCACTTGCAAATGATTTCACACTAATTATTTATGTAATCTAAATTATTTTGCCTAATTTGGTTCTTATTGATGTATTAATTTCTAAAAAAAATGAAATTAATTTGTAAGATTGTAAACATAAAAAAAAGGTGTTTGCCATAAAACATTGAAGCCAACTTGTACACCGAAAGCAACCTATGACATTGTGCTACACAACGACATTGAAAAGCAAACAAAACACAAACTACGTACCACAAAAAAAAATGTTAATTGTTAGAAATTAAAGGATAATAGAAAAAAATAGTTATAGAGAGATATAGAGTGTGGGTTGGAGAGATTTTTTTAAAATAGAATATGTTGTATTGTATTTTAGAGTATTGATGCAGTAAAGTAGAGTATGAAGGTTGAGGATGGCCTAATAAAAGCTTGTTTATTTTCTTATTATTTATTGGTTTTATGTTAATTAAAGTTGGAGGGTTTTATAGTCCATTTTAGTCTAAACTGATAGATAGCGCTAAAAAAATGAGAATTGAGGATAAAAATACTAGGTTCCTAAAAGTTATGAGTAGATAGTGCTAATTAGCCATATTGAATCAACATTCTAAATGGTCCATAAACATTGCACCTTGAATGAAGATGGTTCTGAGCTTTACTGGACCTTTTTTTTTTTTTTTTGACTGCGCTTCAAACTGGACTTTGTTTGTACCTTATGTATATTCTGTAATAAATTATGAGTCCATGTCGCATATGGGACAAAATTAAACCCCTTTTCTCCCAATTTTTTTTATATCCGGCTCTCAAATCTAAAGATTACATCCACATTTGTTTCTGTGTTGACACATCTGGTTTACAATGTCTTGTCTATAGCTTCTGTCTGCAAAATTAATAAAAAATATATATATGATTATTTTGATAAAAATTAATTTTAAAATAGAATTGATTTTCTACTAAGAGCATAATTCTCAGCATAAGTATTTCCGATGACTAGTCTTGTTATGTTGTAGAAGGCGGGAAACATGAAATTTATACACACTGAGAAAATAACTTGAAACTAACGGAAATTTCCAATCGTGCTTCCCTACTTGCCCGAGGCATGTGCCTGTCAGTGTGCTAGATAATGACATGTGACAGTAAGAAGACGTGACTTTGCCTTTTTTCTTCTTTTTTCCTTCTCTCCGTGTCTCTCTCGTATATTGGTCTACATCAGCTTCATGGTCCGTGGCCGGCAATGTATCTTTTTCAAGGAAGCTACACCATTTGCATTTTATCGACAGAGAATTTTTCAGCAAAAAGTTCTATTACTTAATCTACAAAGAATGTGATACTTAATTCAAAATTTTGATAAATATATTGTAGCCATCTGTAAATACAGAAAAACTTGATCAATCAATCAATCAATAATAATGCATGAAAGAATCAAGAAACAGTGAACTCCAAGAATCATCATCTACCTTATATGAATTATTTTCCCATTCAACAATTTAATATCCTAAGATTAATTATCAGAAAAAGTAATCGTCATCCTCATCGATTCTCGAATCTGTATATGCAACTCAATCCAACCAAAAGCTCAGCAATGGCTGCTTCAGTCTTCTCTTTATCAGAGAAATGCAATGTCTTCATCAATAGAACTGAAGGCTTAGAATCAAACTTCATTCTCTCAAAATTCCTCTCCCTCTGCCAATTCATGGTGTTTTGGGCCATTGGAGCTAGCCACCGCAATATCTCCACCATTGCCTCCCGCCAGCCGGCAGCCAGTAATTCGTCTTCCTCCGCCCGTCTCATGTTCTTGCTCAGCTTTATTCTCACAGAATGTTTCAGATTTTCCGGCAGCATTTGGTACAAAGATTCCCTTTCATCTTTATCCACTGATGCCGCTGAATTTAAGTACTTTTCTGCCAGTAGAATCACATTAGCGTAACGCATTGCAAGCCCTGAACCTCCAACTGTTGAAGGCCCTGCTGCATGAAAAACTCTGTTCTTTTTTGCTGATCTCTCTGCACACCAATCGTCGTCTTCCAATGAGAAGATCGACTTTAAGCTGTAAAACCGTACCAAACTGGGCTTTGACGTACTTGGGATTGGACCTGATCGGGGAAGAATTTGGCCTTTGATGGGTAGATATGGAGTGTATGGACCAAAAACAGAGCAGATTTTCGCATATACAATGCATACAAGACGTGCCATTAGGCTGACACACTTATCAAAAGTCTTGCTCCATAAGGAAATTTCTCTGAAATGATGAACCCTTTTTCTCTGTTGATCTAATTTCTCATTAAATTCATCCAAATTCGCCTTTTGAAATTGGGTTTTGGCTTTAAACTGCTTGAGCTTCCTCTCTGTTATTTCCAGTTCTGCAACAGCCTCCAGTGCTGAGTACAATCCGGCAGTGGCTCCCATCAGCTTCTCCATCTTCTTGACTCTTTTCTCCGTCTGTTTCGATCCGTAACCCAATTTCCCAAAATCAGCAATACCCAGTTTAAGATCTGTATAAACAAGATCAAAACGATTCAGGCCAAGATCTAAGCATTTCTGGCCTAATCGAGCCACGACTGCAGCTACTTTATCAAGATCTTCAAGCATTTCAGAACACGCAAGAGTTAAAAGAAAGCCTTCATCTTTCGAATTCAAATAAGCAATCCCTTCAAATCTCATTCCATTTCGCAACCTGCAAATTTCATCATCTGACAGAGATCTGTAGAGGGACAGCAATCTTGACATGGCGTTTGCTGTCTCAAATGCACGAATCCCCAACTGGGGCGAAGATTTCTTCTTGAATACTACCATTTGATAAAATACTCTATGTAGTAGTAGTAGTAGTATGATAATTGTTTCCCGCCGTTGAGGGGTTTTAATTTAGAGGAGAGCCTGGGTGGGAACACCTTCCGGTGATCTTCATTTGGAGGTTGATATTCCGCGTTTGGAGAATTGAAGAGGACGTGGGAGAGAGCTAATGGTTGACCGTCACATCAACAGAAAATCTCGATAGTTTTTTGATGGAATTTGCTTTTCCGTAACAAACGAGGATTTGATGAGGAATACGAGGCCACTGACTTTTACTTGATGATGACTGCGAGGCTTCCATTGTTTGACTACTTCAGCAATTAATTATAAGAAACATTGAAATAGAAAACACTACCTCCGTGCATAGCCACTATTTCATTTTCATACATCCTAAAAAAATAATCAAATGATTATGTTGAGTATACATTTAATATTTCATTTATATATGTGTTTCGAATTAATTATTTTTATTCAACTATCTTTGCATTAAAAGTATTTCAAATAATTAACAAGATGAGATATATGTAGAAAAATGAAGTTAAATTTAATATTTCAATTATTTTAACTATCGTTTCTTAATATATATTAAAATAGCCATTAGACTATCTTTGTGGGAATGGAGGAGTACTAGCAAACTAGTAACTCTCTTGTGGTTTCACGTGTAAAAGGCCATACGGAGACACCCTCAAGCTCTTAATCAAAATTAGCAAAATAAACCACTCTTATTTTTTAAAATGGAATAAAATTTATGAGATTTGCATTCGACATGTATTTTGAGATAATAATAAAAATTTGTATGGTAAGTATATATGAGAAATTTTCTAGTGCCAGACAACTATACAACGCTCACATTTGGAGTCATATTGGTGCCAGACCACGGGTGTTAAATCAAAATTAAAGTATATATAAGTCTTGTCAAATATGTGACACAACAACAAATTATAAGTTTTCAGAGGCCCTATGAAGGACCTTCAAGAAATTTTCTTGGAGCCCTATACTAAGAAGGTATTTGATTCTATTTATGAAAACACATTATAATTCTATCTATCACTTATTTAATTACTGATTTGACAACTGTATATTTATAACCACAAATTTTAAACTTTTATTAAATCTATACTACTCATTTCACATCTTTATAATTTCTCATTATAATTCAATTTGAATAAATAGATTCAAACAGTCACTAAAAATAATTAAAACTCAAACATGTTGGAAAGATTATGTTTATATCCTTCCTAAAAAAAAAAAGAAAGATTATGTTTATTTAAAAATTAATATTCCCCAAATTCCAACTAAGCTAAACGCTAATCCTATTTTATACAAACATAGGTTAATATATATATATATATATATATCATAACTATAGGTCCAGTTTTTGAAATTAAAATTCTTAATAAACGAACTATAATCGAGGCCTTAGGCGACCATTTAGTTGGATTATCGTCAAGGCCAGCTTTACATGTGGATATAATTAGTGTGAATATATTCTGCTTTAAAATAAAAAATGATTTGCTAACATGCACTTATCGAGCATGTCTTCACACAAAATATACGAGTATTCATTCGGTTCTATTGAATTTCTTGTTTGATTTTGATGTGTTTGGAATATGATCTTTCACATACTTTATTGAATACTAAGCATGTCTCTTAATGTTCAGTGTTGATAAGATAATGTGACATGATACTGTGACATCGGAAAGTTTAATGATATAATAGTGTTACATCAATAGCGCTTGATTAAATGTGGTACTACTACATCAACGATGGATAGAGCCATGTCTACTTAGAGCAAACAAACATTTTAGTTCCCCTGAGTTGGAGAAAGTCTTACTACAACTTGCAACGTTATGTGACATTACGGCTTTGCCAAGTCTTATTATTGACATGGTAGTATAACGTCAATAAAGCTTGGTAATGTGCTATTATCACATCACCATTGGACATTGAGAGCTATGTTTACTATGAACAGGTGAAAATTTCTAATGAACTATGTACACTGTAGATTTACGTGTTTTGGAAATTGGAATTCGTCAAATATGTTAGTCATAGATGGAATTTCTAGGGTCGAGATTGTACTCTCTTTTCTTGGAGTTTTTGATTGTTCTTGAGCAATCATTATTGGTGGGGGAGTAATAGTGGAGGGTCAACTTAAAAGAATGAGAGAAGCAATTACATTCACATTTCGTTTTGATTAATGAATTTTACTGAGTCAGAGTGAAGAAAACTTTTTTATGTGGACTTGGTTCAAGATATTTTCTGTTGATAGTGATATATTATTCCTTAACACGCTTTTGCTTCATTTGGCAATCAACCAAAATTCTGAAAATTTAAGCTGTTTTCATATTATTTCTACACGCGCTTTTGCTTCATTTGGTAATCATTAATCAATCAAAACTTTGCAGTGTTTTCATATTATTCTTTAACACGCTTTTGCTTCATTTGTCATTCAATCAAAATTTTGAAAATCTGCAGCGTTTTCCCATTATAGTTTTGTCAATGGAAACACGATAACCTTTTTAGTTTCGAGTCCCAGCCGGTTGGCCCCAGTCAAAACTTGCTATGCATCTATCATTTTAAAGCCCTTTTTTCCCCTTCACATGTGCAATTTTGAAAAGATGCGCCTAATAGTTGCATTTATCTCCCTCTAAAAATAATATACTCTCTCCCTCTCTAATATATAGCCTCTCTTTGCTTTTTCATGTCAATTAAGAATTGTATTGAAAAAATACATTTTGCAATGTGTTTATAATCCACCCTTAGTTAATGAGTATAATTTAAAATTGATAGTTCTAACTAAGCAATAAATGAGGGTCGTGTACAAAAGAAAAAGTATCAAATGAGGGTAAATTAGTAGTAAAATAATGCAAATTAAACATCCTAACAAAAAATAAGACTATATATTTGAAACATTTCAATTTTCTTTGTTATGTGATCAACTATTAGTTGTAACTGTATAGTTGAATTTGTTTAGATAATTTTACGCGAGTGCTCATGCTGCTTAGAAAGAGTTTTTAAGCTAATCTAAAATAATGTTTAAAGAGTTTTTTTTTTTCTTTTTTTTGTGGGTTTTGGGGGGGCACCCCAAATAACGGAATTGAAAATTTTAAAGCACCAGACGCTATTTGTTGCCTTCATTTTCTATCAAATGTAATAATAATATAATAAAGGGAAATTTTCAAAAATGGCCAAATTTTACATGGCAAGGACAAAAATGTCCACTTTTCATAATTTGAACAAATTGGCCAAATTTTGAGTAAAACGTCGTTTCTATCCTTTTCCACTTATTCTAGACATTTGTGAGTGTCTATCTATACATTTCAAATGTCTACATTAACTGTCTAGCTATACAGTTAGCTTCAGTAAATCAAGCAGTTGCACGGTATTATTCAGTTGTACATTTTTGATACAGTTAGACTGTTAAGCTATACAGTTGAAGGTCATTCTACACAATTTGAGATTTTTTTTAATCCAAAACCATGCAGGGTGATCAATTTATTAATAACAAAGCAAAAGACAAACTACAAACCAAATTCACTACACAATTTGGGATTTGATTTTATACGGTTATATGTCATTATTAAAAAATTAAAAAATGTAATTTTCAAAAAATTATTAAACATATATAGTTTTGGAAACACCTTTTAAAAAATTGTCTATTTTTTACAGTTTCCTAATTGGAAATTAATTCTATTTGGAGTTATTTGGAATTACATTTTTAATCTAGGGTAATTTTGTCCATAAAATGATAAAAAAGACATTCCTCGAAAAGTTTTAAAAGTGATCTAAGTTTGGAAATGACGTATAAAAAATGATTTTTTTTTTTTTATTTTGGGGAAATTCCTCTATAATAAAATAGATACCACAATAGCAGTAAATAGTATACCACGGTATTCTAACCCTACAACTATGTCCTCCAACAGCATTTTAACAAGTAAAAATACTCTCAGATTTACCGCTCATTGTGTGAATGGTTAAAGAATTTGTAGAGGATCGCCATAAAGGTACAACAAGAAGTCATTCTACTCTATATATACTTGTCCGTGACACACATGTACTTTCAAAGTATACAAGGGTTGAGGAAAATCTTTGGATTTTCAAAGGGCTAATTATATTCCCACTACAAATGTTATGTGCACCACATTTTAATTGCATGAAAAGGTCTACAACTTTATTTATAACTACAATTATGCCCTCAAGTTTTTTATATCATTTTCTATAATTAATTTTTAACAATTAATTTACTGGTTACGTAGATAATACTTTATATCTAAACTATGATGGCATTGTTTGAAATAAAAAAAAAAACAAATTTCGTACTTCTTATTCGTTATATATTTTGGTTCTATATTTCGGTTATTAAAATTAGCGTGGATAAATAAGTAATTTGATGTCTAAAAAAAGAAAGTGTTTAGACAAAAAAATATTTATATAGACAAAATTTACAATTAGTGGAAGATTAATGATGGAAATTAAAGGGAAAAAAAAGTTAACGTTGCACTTTCAATAAAAATTAAGGGTAATTTTCACTCTAGATCTCCAAACTTTTCAATTTTGTATCAATTTTGTCCCTATTCTTTTTTTGGGCCTACTAAGTCCCCAACCTTTTCATTAATTATCGCACTATATCCCCAACGTGACTTTTCATATCCAATCTTTCAATTTTCACTATTAACCCCTATCAAAATGATTATTATACCCTTGATTCTTTTTTTCCACTATACGTCCCCAACCTTTCAATTTTCGTACAATTTTATCCCCATTATTTTTTGCTCGTATAGAACATCTAACATTCCATTTGTTGTCGTGTTATTTCCCTAATAACACCTTTCGTCCTCACCCTTTCAATTACTGATTTTAGTTCCTATTTAAATTACCATTATACCTTTGATTATTTAATTAAAATTAAAAATAAAGAATAATATAAAATAAGAACTCTACACATCTTATCCCTCAATGATCTATAAAAAAATTTGATCTACACCAAACTTGATAGATACTTAATCCATATAAAAAAAAAGTTTCCAATCTCAGAGTCGGTGTAACAGATTTGATAGAGTTTTTGATTCATCACATATCACGTAGCAGATATGGATCATGATAGATAAAAAATTATTTTCTATTTACAAAAATGAAACTGAACCTTAATGAGCTAATTTTAAATTTTTGTAGATCCACAATTGGCGGATAAGATCGGATTGAGACGAATAACAAATTGGGAGTAAATTAGGGTAAAAATCACAAAAGAGATAAGAAATGAAATTAGCGTAAAGTATTATAGCTATGTTTATTTTTTGTAAATTAAAAATCAATTTTTTTGGGTAGATCTACCAATCTGTATCCGCCATGTGATTTGTAGAATATCAAGAAATCGGATTCGATTTGTCAAGCTGATACTTAGATCGATAACTTTCTTCAACACGAATTTGATATCTACCAGGACCATTATAGATCATTTTATTCTTGTTATCATTATTTCTAATTGTTGTCATTAGGTTATGTAAGAGTGAGTTGGAGTGGGTGGCCTTTTATTTTATATTATTTTTTTTTATTTTTTATTTAAATAATTAATGGTATTAACAGTAAAATTTAAAATGGTCGGTATAGAAAGTGTTAATGAGAATATAACACAATAAAAAAATGAAAGGTTGGAGTTCCTATGCGCCCAAAAAAATGACTACAAAATTCTACAAAAATTAAAAGGTTGGAGAACTATAGTGGAAATAAAGAATCAAGGGTATGTATATTAGTCATTTTAATAGGGGTTAATAGTGAAAATTGAAATGTTGAGAATGAAAAATAAAGTTGGGGACATAATACGATAATTAATAAAAGGTTGGGGACTTAGTAGGCCCAAAAAAAGAATAGGGACAAAATTGATACAAAATTGAAAAGTTTGGACCTAGAGTGAAAATTACCCAAAAATTAAGTATTGAGGACCTTTAAAATAATTTTGATGTGGTGTACCGAACAATAGTTGTTGTGTGAATATAATTAGCATTTTCAAATTCACCCTTATATATTAGCTAAAACCCTATTCTACCCTTATTCAATAAAATTAAAACACCATAAGGGTTTCTGAAAGGCCACACTATTGACAAAAATTTTGATTGCACTTCAAATGTATGCATATAGCGAGGTTGCTTGAACCGTGGGAGATCGGAAGAGCGTCGTGTAATAGTCATGGTCGATAGGACTAATATGAGATGTTCAAATTTTATGAAGATGAAAATAGTGATCTAAGATAGATTTCATTTTTTTTTAAACGAAAATAATTATTACTCATTACCTGCATGTAAACTATACATCAAGGATTCATCAAGAAAATTTGGCACCTCGTTCCAAATTACAAGGATTAAGGAAAAAAATGGACTTCCTAGCAAGTTCATATGCACGCAACTTAGCTTCCCTTTTTGCAAATATGACAGAATAAATGCCACTCTATTGTAATAGAGTCTTGCAATCTTGGATGATGAAACCGAATTCTGAGAAATCCTCTTTGCAATTCTTAAATACTATTAAAAACAGGTAAAATTTGTTGGAAATTAATGTAAATTCCCCGATTACGCCCGCAGTACCGTTGTCTGTCAAAACTTTTTACTATATGATTAAAGTCGCTTATAACCATACAGAATTTTCACTCGTCAAACCAATTCCCCAAGTATAACAAGAAAAATATACCAAGCTTTACTGCATCTACCAATTTCTACCCTTTGCCTAACCCGCGAAGAATTAAAGAAATCCCAAGACGCTAGGCTACTATTTTTCTTCACAAGACTCTCTGATCCGACCCAAGTGGCACCCCGAGTTTTACCACAAACTACAAAGAGTTACAAGAAAATTCTTCAAGGTGCTAGACTCACTAATTTTTCTCTCAACTCACTTGTACCACTTGTGTATAAAAGAAGAAGAAAACATCTCTATTTATAGACTTCGTTTCTTTGGAAGACAAGACAATCCTTCTATGATTTGGATTCATTTTCTTCTTAGAATTCTTCTTCTTTCCCTTTCCTTTTCCTTTTCAACTTTGGATTATTTTTGGCAACAAACCAACAATCTCCACTTTGTCAAAATAAGTCAAAATCTTCATCTTCTCCAGTCTTGTACACAATACTTGAGAAATTGCCAGACAAGCCTTTGACACACTTTGACAGTCACATATTCCACCACATGAGTATATATAACCACTTAGAATTAATAACAATTCCAAGCATTTCATCATCTCAATGTCGAAATAAATGTACTGATATTTGTGGTGCAACTCTCTTATTGGCTTTCTAGAGAGCTCATCAGACATCGACATCACTACAACTACACACCCTACATCACGCCAACCGATGCTCGTGTGTAAATACAACCGCTAGAAGTAACACACATCCTTTACCATGGCACCTAGCGACACGCCATGGGGATGTACTCACATACTTCATAATACATCTCTACCGCCCTCACACCAAGAAAGTCGGATTGTCCAAATCCGAATAATAGTCGAAACTGCTCTACTTGGACAATGTTTTCTTACGTGATCAGCTAGTCTACAACACCAACAAGTTGCAATAACCACCAGTCCCCAGACGATCTCATTGAGAATTTTTGTATCTGCACCAACTCGCAAAGAACTAAACAATTTTTCCAGGTGCAACAAATTTGAAGAACCCCTTGTCGGATTCACCTCTCCAAATTGACGCCATAGTTCCTTCATAGCAAATATTCTATGAATATTTACAAGAACTTTTCTAGCTAGATGGAGACACATCCTGGTTACAGTCTTCAAATATAAATCTTCCTAATCACTATCGCTCATACTGACTCCAGCAACTTTGTTATAACAAGGAGAAGGTTTTCCTTTGAAAGCTTTAAATTGCTCAATCAAAATCAAGAAATTCCAGACTTGTTCTAACCACAAGTCAAACTTGATTCTCACCATTTCTTACGCCATTTTCCTATGCTCCACCTCAAACATAACCTGACGCTCTGATTCCATTGTTGGGAATTAATGTAAATTCTCTGATTACGCCAAAACCCATCCCCTAGTATAACAAGAAAAATATACCAAGTTTTACTGTATCTACCAATTTCTACCATTTGCCAAACCTGCGAAGAATTAAAGAAATCCTAAGAAGCTAGGTTACTATTTTTCTTCACAAGACTCTCTGACCCGACCCAAGTGGCACCCCGAGTTTTACCACACCTAATTTTCTACCCTTTGAACAAACCACAAAGAGTTACAAGAAAACTCTTCAAGGTGCTAGACTCACTAATTTTTCTCTCAACTCACTTGTACCACTTGTGTATAAAAGAAGAAGAAAACATCTCTATTTACAGACTTAGTTTTTTTAGAAGATAAGACAATCATTCTATGATTTGGATTCCTTTTCTTCTTAGAATTCTTCTTCTTTCCTTTTCCTTTTCAACTTTGGATTATTTTTGGCAAAAAACCCAACAAAATTTGCCTTTATATGTGGTAAGTCACAAAAACTACCTATAATCACTTGAAAAACTAAATAACTTAATCCTCTTTTCTTGGAAAGAAAATGAAAATTGACAATGATATAGATTTGGGTGAATGATATGAAAAATCAAAGGCAAGTTTGAAATCTCTTAAATGAAAGTTGTAATGTAAAATACCACTAATATCAACAAATTTGTGTGAAGGGTCAAAAACACCCTTACCAAAGTTGTAATGTAAAATGCACCGTATTAGTTTCTGCAAATGTTGGCCAAAACATGAGAATGGAAACTTTCAATTAATAGTGTTCTGTGGGTTTGTGCTGGATGTCTTTTTCGGAAATTCAATGTTGCCACTTTTACGTTGCCAGTGAGGTCATGATGAATATTACCATATTCATATAAGTTGCTGGTTGTGAACTTAATGACAAAGCTAAACATCCACGAGGCAAGTACTATGATATGTAAATTCAATGGAATCACGGTTTCAGTAGGTTGTAAGTGG